>SJYQ01104765.1:256831-287249 GCA_006410935.1 Redunca redunca
CCTCCCCCCCGCCCAAAAAAAAGTCTGTCAGTGTTTCCATTGTTTCCCCATCTATTTGCCATGAAGTAATGGGATCAGATGCCATGATCTTAGACTTGCTGCTTTTAGAGAAACAAATTCTAAATCTAAACACTCTGGATAACTTTAAAGCCTCAGTCCAAGGCTTCTTCCTGTAATAACCTCAGTGCCCTTCTCCTCTCCAGAAGAAAAAGGTCAAAGGCCACTCTTGGTCTGATCTTCTGTTTTCCATTTATCCATATGTAAGGAACTATGCTTTTGAACTGTGGTGTTGGAGAAGACTCTTGAGAGTCCCTTGGACTGCAAGGAGATCCAACCAGTCCATTCTGAAGGAGATCAGCCCTGGGATTTCTTTGGAAGGAATGATGCTAAAGCTGAAACTCCAGTACTTTGGCCACCTCTTGCGAAGAGTTGACTCATTGGAAAAGACTCTGATGCTGGGAGGGACTGGGGGCAGGAGGAGAAGGGGACGACAGAGAATGAGATGGCTGGATGGCGTCACTGACTTGATGGATGTGAGTCTGAGTGAACTCCGGGAGTTGGTGATGGACAGGGAGGCCTGGCATGCTGCAATCCATGGGGTCGCAAAGAGTCAGACACGACTGAGCGACTGAACTGAACTGAAGGAACTATGACCCAAAGGTGCTACTTAGGAATCCTGAAGCTGTAACAACATTCTCTATCTCCAGAGGATGAACACATAGATGGCATACAGAATGGTCCAAAGAAAGTTAAATCCTACACCCAGCCTCAGTAACACTTGTTGGGATTCTCCATGCCGGAGAAACAAGGTCCCTGGAGTTTCTCCCCATCTGGAACATCTGAGGGCAAGGCAGATACACCCCAAGTGTGTTACGAAGAGGGACAGGGAACGTCCCTCTGGTTCCTCATCGGGTGAGATGGGGCTTGCCATTGCCAAGCCAGTCATGAACATCCTGGACATCCAGGACTTTAGAATAGAGATGCTTTCCATTCAGGCCAGAACAGATGTTTTCCATTCAGTCTCACTCACCAGAAACACCACTGGAGGCCCACCAATCAAAGCCATGGCTGTTGAGAGCTTGCGCTTATTGCCTCCACTATAGTTCCCAGCATATTTTTCTCCATACTTCACAAGGCCCAGTTTCCGAATCGCCCACTCGCCAACCTAAGAGTGATAAAAGAGCACCTTGACCTTTGCTGGGTTTGGTAATTTCATCATGCTTTCTTACACTTACGTGTGAGAATTCTTTCACTGAGTAGGACCAGATTCTATACGATCATGACCTGGATAGTGCCCACAGCACAGGAAGCAGCACTCCCTCTCTGCCTCCAGAGTGAGCCTGATCTCCCATCCCTACCCCACCGCCACAACTTCCCCCTTTGAACGTAGCTGCAAAGAGCCAGCACCCATAAGGAAGAACAGCCTGAAGCCGATGGCCATGTGCGAACGTCACAGCCATAAGGTAGACTGTTAGGATGCCAAAGGAGGCAGGCTGGCTTTCCAGTGCCCACAGTACCTTGCCTACTTCTTTCTCCGGGACTCCTCTCAAAAGGGCAAAGAACTCCACGTGTTCTCTTCCAGTCAGCAGTTCTGTGATGGCATCAAACTGAGGGCAATAGCCCATGTTCTGATGGACTTCATGGATGTCTGATAAGATACTGCAAAGAAAAGCAAAATCGGTCAGGTTTTTTAGCATTTTGGTACTCTGGTCAGACCATCTTGCCTAACATTCTATACACTGTGCGTATGCATGACAAACAGACCAGTGACCACACTTGCTTATAGCTTCAAGGAACAGCCTTTCTGCCCTCAGGATACCAGTCCCTCCTGGAAGTCAGGGTTCCTGCCTCCATCCTGCCTAGTCCTTACCCCTTGTTCCCGCAACACCTCAATCTGCAGGCTTGGTCCCATTTCAGAATTCCCAAGTCCACCCCAACTGCAGTGCTATCTATAACAACAATCAGTCATGCTATCCAGGGGCTTTAAGATGAAGTATCCATTCCTGACTTGATTCTGTGGCCCAGTCATATGCATCATGTGCTCTATTGCTTCATTTAAGCCAGAGGAGGCCCAGCAATTTGGGTGACTTCCCTCTGCTTTTTTGCTGCCTATACACTGACTTGGCCATAGCATGATCCAAACCCCATAGTCCTACTAAATATTTAATGCAGAAACTGCCCTGGTTTTGAAGGTTTTCATGATGAGAACCTGATGACAACAAAAAATGTAACTACAGACACAATTTTACATATACTGATGGGGGCGGCTTTTAGGCCCCATGAAGCCAGTCTAGGGTTAAGGATCCCTGATGTAGGAGGAAGCTCTTTTGTGTCACATCCAGTCTGATGGCTACACTTCAGTCACCTCTGGAGAGCCATGGGTTCAGCCTGTCAGCAGTATTCATTCCTCTCTGCACATCAATTAGTAGGCCCAGGTCCAATGTTTTCCAGAATTGAAGTGCTCACAGACCCTTTGTCTAGACCTCACAGCTACACTGCTCATACCAGTATTCAGAACCAGGCAATGTGATGAACCTTAGTTTGGACCAGTTATTGCTACTATTGCTATATACCCCAGGAGCCTGGTACTAGAAACAAACCTGGGGAAGCATGTATGTAGCCTCAGGCCTGCTATTCTAAAAATTCTGTTCTCTTAAACTGCCTTTACACTGTTACTTAAAAAAATGTAAGATGCAGAGAAAAGTCATGAGTACATTAAGTTCCTTGATGTTTTCAATTTTATTGGCTAGTAGCCCTTTGTCCAAATTGTGAGTCATCCCCCATTTGTACATTATGAAATAAATTTAGTGGGCCACAACTAGTATTATTAAAATGGCATGGCAGAGAGTAGAGTAAGAAATATTGAATGCACTACAAGCAGTAAGAGTAGGTAGTATTTTACAAAATTATTTAAGCTGTATGCCTATTTACATGTTTTTGTGCATTTACTTGACTGAGAGGTAAAATGTTTTTGCTATTATGGGACATGATCAAAAAGTTTGAAAGCCACAGTTTGTACCATTTCTCCATATAAAAAGCCCAGAGAAGTTCCACATATTTAGAATGCTCGAGGGTTTCACTTTCAAAGTTGCCTAGCAGGACTGCACTGTAGGCATACTGTACACCTTAAGATCAGGCTGCTCAGTGATCTCTGCATTCTCAAATAATAGCCCAGAGGTGACATCCATCGTTGGTATAACCTTTAGAGGGCAATTTCACAAGTATATAACCTTTTATCTTGATGAAACAATCAAAATGAACACAAGGACATATTTAGTGAAAAACAGAAACAAATATCCAACAGTTAAGGAACTGGTGAAATAAATGTCCAACAATAAGGAAATATTGAAATAAACTTCAGGTACATGTACATAGAGGCATTTTAGGCAGCAATGTAAAATTCTACATCTTAGAATATGTAACCCATTGGGAAATAGTCATCATACAGTCATTAGCAACAAAAAACTAATTTAAAAATCTAGATCTAATATAATCTCATACATAAATATAATATATTTATGTATGTATATAAAATAGAGATTTGGGTTGATGGGAATGTTGTAAAATTGTATTGTGATAATGGTTGTACAACTCTGCATATTGCCTAAAAGTCACTGAATTGTACTCTTAAAACAAGCAAACTCTATGGTACATAACTTATACCTGAATAAATCTGTTAAAAAAAATAAAGTGACACTAAAAGGTAATGTAAGGAGTCGTTATCTGTAGGTACTGGGATTATGGATTTTTATTTTCTTCTTTACAGTTTACTATATTTCAACATTTTTAGAAACTATACAGTGCTATTATATCAACAAAATCACAATATACCCATTTAAATAAAGTTTTAAAAAAGTCTCTGTGGCAAAATACAGACTTGTTTTCTCACCTATTTTTGTTAAGGAAAGCATCTCCTCTGGTAACAGTGGTATCTCCCGTTAACATCTTGAAAGTTGATGATTTCCCAGCTCCATTAACACCCAGAAGTCCAAAGCACTGAAAATGATTGGGAAAATGATTGGGTCAGTAATATTAGCAAACTACTAAAAATCTGAATATAAATGATTCATAAATAGTCACCTCAGCTTCATTTTTATGTAACATGATCCTAAAATGTCACTCTTAATGAAGAGTAAAATATTTTCTAGGTTTTCAGAAGTCATATGGATGTTTAATCATACATTTTATAATGGAACCATTTTAAATGTGGGTGTATTTGTAAATATTCTTTGAGTTGCTGGGTTAAAGCCAAAGTTAATGAGTGAAAAACAGAAATGAAAGCCAACAAGTCAAATTTCACCATCGACTCTAGCTAAAGGGCATACAAGAACACAAACATAAAGAAAGAGAAAATCTTTTTAAAAATCTATTTGAATTTCATCATCATCTTGAATGTATCACACAATCACTTTCTAGATAAACATACTTTTCTTAAATTGCCTGAGATTATCCAAAATTGTTGATACACGGGGCCACTAGTTTTGATATATGCGTGCGTGCGTGCTTAGTCACTTCAGTCGTATCAGACTCTCTGCAACCCCATGGACACGGCCCGCCAGGCTCCTCTATCCATGGGATTCTCCAGGCAAGAATACTGGAGTGGGTTGCCATTTCCTCCTCCATTTGATATATGGGGCCCTCAAACTTTCAATGACTGACTGCTACACATAGATATAAATGAAGTAGCCTTTTTAAATCACTTTTAACTTCTTACAGATATTGTTGTTTGACTAGAGTAGAGACAAATTAATAGGGGCAAACACAATATGGATAGAGCGCCTTTACCTCACCAGGAGGAATGCCAATACAGATCCTGTCAACAGCAGGTTTCCTCTTTCTTCTGTATACCTGCAACCAGCAAAATGCAAAAAGTCATGAGCTGCAGTGACTCACGGCTCTCCCAGGCAACTGTGGAAGAGGGAATTATGACCTAAACACACCACGAAATTTGACTCATTGATAAGACTAAGTCAGATACCTGATGTGCCAAAGCCTTGGTCTGTCTCTGTGGCAACTGGCTTTTGAATGACTCTGATGCTCCAAATGTAAATGAATTTCTTTGTATTTTTTAATCGAATATCAGACTTTAAAAAATATATTTGTCATTAACATCTACATAATTTTTATTTAATATAAAGATATTGAAGATATTTCAAAAATTAAATTCTATGGGATAAAAATTTGTTATCAAAACATTTCAAATATTGAACATATTACAAAAAAGTGAATTGTTGTTGTTCTGGCACCTAGAAGGGGCCAAAATAGATCCTCCTCTTAATCAATGGGGATTTACCACCTTTTTTGAAATTCAAAATCAATCATTTATTCTCCCAACTTCAGCTTAGACTCAATATACAATATTAGATGTTTTAATAACTAACACATAAATGTAAACATGAAAATCAAACATACTCAAGAATGAGAATTCACTTTACAATTATTCTCGGTACGATTTCTTTAATTAGAGAAGTCTCCATTCTGTGTTTTAAGTAAAATTAAATTGACAGAAACTTGGTATAGATGCACATTTTAGGAAGCATGCTCCTTTTATTAAGTGAGTCAGCAAAATGCTAGTTTCTAACATATAAAGCTGAAAAAATTGAAGGCAAGTTGTAGCCTGTCTTCACTGTCTCACCTTAGTCAACTCCTTGATTTCCAAGATGTCATTTTGTCCTCCGCCATCAAGAATTCTCTGTCTTTCCCTCCTCACATCTTCATCCTCATCATTCAGAGGAGGAAGCTTTGACTTTACAGGTCTTAGGGGGAAGAAAATTAAGAAGAAAAAAAAAATCAACCTTTCAAGTTATTTTCTAAGTCTAAGACCCAGTTTCTACATCAGTCCTATAAAATCCTCACTCCAGCATTGTCAGTACTGTTGGTCAGGGGATGCCCACATTGGGAGAATCAGTTTGATTATCTGCTTTGAGTTCAAGTCAACCCAACCACCATTGAGTGTTTCCCTGTGCTCCGTCCGCTGTGACCCTCAACCAGGTGCTCAGTGAGTTCTGCAAGAAAGCTCACCTGGGCCTGATGAAGAATCGGTACTGGATCAGCACAGTGATGAGGAAGAACACCACTCCTTCCACAGCCATGGCGAAGAGATTTCGTCCCACTAAGTCCCAAGACAGTGGTGAGACAAAGCGGTTCTCCCCTGGACACAGTGCAGAGATCCAATCAGAATGGGGGCACCAGAGACCAAAGCCCTTCCTCAAATTCAGGCTCAAATTTACCTATGTTTTAAACCCAGGTCTCCCTCGTTGCAAGTGGATTCTTTACGAGCTGAGCCACAAGGGATGCCCAAGAATACTGGAGTGGGTAGCCTATCCCTTCTCCAGCGGCTCTTCCTAACCCAGGAATTGAACCAGGGTCTCCTGTATTGCAGGCAGGTTCCTTACCAACTGAGCTACCAGGGAAGCCCATTTCTACAAATACCAATGGTTATCACCCATGATAGGGATCTGGTCATGGCACTCATGGTAAAGAAACCACCTGCAAATGCAGGAGATGTAAGAGACACGGGTTCAATCCCTGGGTCAGGAAGATCCCCTGAAGAAGGGCATGGCAACCCACTCCAGTATTCTTGCCTGGAGAATCCCATGGACAGAGGAGCCTTGTGGGCTATAGTCCATAGGCGAGCAAAGAGTTGGACACGACAGGAGCCACTTGGTACATCACCCATGATAAGGACGAAAAAATAAAGGAGTCACCAGTTTCTAAGTCTGACTTAAGGTAAGGTTTTAGCGAAGCATACTGCAATGCAGTATCAATCAGAATTTCAGAGTCAACATGCATTAGATCTGTAACTTCATCTAAGAAATCTAATGCTTCCTTTTGAATGAGACATGCCAAAAATTCTTTGTGAAAAGGCAAGCAATCCAGGGTAATTTTTAGGGTCAGTATTTTAACAAATTATTAGCTTCACTAAGAAAGATTAGAAAGCACATTAAAAGATGCTCCTTTCAGTAGCATATAATGTAATCTAGGGGTTTCCCTGGTGGCTAGACGGTAAAGAATCACCTGCAATGCAGAAGACCTGGATTTGCCCCTGGGTTGGGAGGATCCCCTGGAGGAGGACATGGCAACCTACTCCAGTATTCTTGCCTGGAGAATCCCCATGGACAGAGGAGCCTGTTGGGCTACTGTCCATGGCGTCGCAAAGAGTCGGACAGGACTGAGTGACTAAGCACAGCACAATGTAATCTAGTAACTCAATTCACCTCGTTTTATATAAATATTCCTTTCTCCTTTGTACCTCCAAGCTTAAAAAAATAGTCCCTCTTCTATTACCATTAAATAACATGGCCCATCTAACTATATGAGCAAGTCGATAAAGAACAGTAATGTGGGCACAGGAGAGATTTTTTAAAGTCTCTAAAGGCAGAAAGAGCTGCAGTAAATTATCTTTTTACAGACTGTATAAAAGGTAATATAGGACCCCACCTGCAGGTCCATGATCTTCCTAATAGAGCCAGAGTTTGCATCTTTCCTTTCAGTTCTCTGGCCTGTACCTAATTCTTAGAGCTGTGATTTGATTTTTCCAATGACTGTGACAAACCCCACCAGTGGTACCAGGCACTGGGTCCAAGCTAAAACCAGTATTTTTCCCTACCTCCAAAACCATATGCTCACCTTTCAGACAAATGGCTGTGTCAGACAAGACCCAAGCCACAACCAACTGTGCTGACATGAGCCCTATCAGTGGAGGGAAGTCCTAGGCCCAGTCACCAGCCTTTTTCCAAAATAAAAGCCAAAGTATCAAGATGCATACAAACTCCCATCCCTATTAAAACGTCCTTTAGCCACTGCTGTCACTCACCAAACCTTTCCAAGGCATCAGCCATTGCCTGGTTTTTCACCATGTCAATGAGCCCCCGTCCCAGGCAAAAATGTGGGAAGATCAAGAACACTGACTTCAGGATATCATTGATGTTATTCAGCTTCTAAAAAAAATAAGAGACAGACTGTATGTCTTTTATGATGCAGGCTAAGAATTGACCAAGGTCTAAAATATGAGAGTGAAGAAAAAGTTTGATTCCTTGAGGTCAAACTGAATCTTAGATTCAGATACCAATAAACAGCAGCAGCCATAGCTAATAATGTATAATGTAGCAAAATTTTTGCTCTTTAGGAAATTTGGAATAATGCTATGAGTATGGGAGGGAAATGAGCAAAGTTTAGAAATATGATTGCATTTAATCAAAAGCAAATCCAACACAAAACATTTGCTCATCATTTTAAAGGCAAATTGCTCATGTTTAGGTCAATATATTTCAGTTTCAGGATTTTGTCGGAATTTAAATAATTCTTCTCAAATACATCAATCTAGCAATGGCCAAATACCTAACAACTAAGTAAGCTGCTAAGTGCTAGATGCACTGGGCTAGGGAATAGGAGAGCTAAAGATGAATAAGAAACAGTCTCTACTCTGAAGAAAAGAAATATGGAAACAGGAAAATTACTACATAATTGGATGTGTTGTCCTAGAAGCATGAACTGGGTGAGCTTTGGAAGTACAGAGAAGAGAGAGTACCTGCTATACGGCAGGTAAGCAAAACTTCAGGCTGAAGCTTAGTTTTGACAGAATTGGGTGGTAGCTCACATTGCTGGTGAAGGGCTCCAATAACAGAGTGGCCGCACTGCCACCCACTGAGGAAGAGGCCCACACTGGTGAGGACCACGCGGGCTGGGCTGGGGGTCCTCAAACAGGCCTATGGGGCTGCAGAGGGTTTAAGGAGCCCTTCAGTCAAAGCCTACCATGCTGGGAAAGGGTGTGGTGGGGACTGTCCGGGAAGGATTATACACCTCTGAAAGGGCTTGTGGGGTAAGGTAAGGTGTCTGGACAAAAGCAATGACAACGGGAGTGGACAGGAAACTTGTTTGAGATATCTGTAATTAAAGGAACTGGCAAGGTCACCAACTGAATGTGGGAGAAATAAGCAAAAGCAGAGCATATAAATAGCTCTAATACTGCCAGCTGAGGTGACTGGGGGGATGGTAATGCCATCCAGTGTGACAGGAATGGCAAGAGAAATACTGGGTTCTGAGGGGAAGATGATTGGGATGTGACCCAGTCTAGGGTATCTTTCAGTTAATCTAAATGGAGCCACCCACTGGGCAAGTGAGACTGTGGGGCGAGAGTTCGATGGAAGAGTCAGGGCTTAAGGCACAGATCTGAGAGAGAACAATGCGAGGCACTGAGAGGTGGGGGTAAAAGCTTCCAGAATGAACAGCATCACCCAGAAACAGTTCCTACATGGAAAACAAGATGGCAGAGGACCGAATACTGGAGAAAGCAACACTTAAACAGAAAGGAGTATAAAAGGACTTGTCGAAAGAAACAGAAAGATTTGATTGGAGACACATAAGGAAAAGGAGAAGCAAGAGATGCTATGCAAACCCAGGAAAGACAGACTGCAAAAGTTCAGACTGGTCCATGCGGTCAACACCACAGGCAAGCAGAACACAGTCAAGATAAACACTATCCCCTGGCTCCAGATATGGTCATCCCAGCATCTCTTTCCACAGAACTCACATTGTTAGTGAAGAGCTCCAGCACAAACGTGGCCACACTGCCATTGATGCCGATGAAGAGGTTCACGCTGGTGAGGACCACGTAGGCTGTGCTGGGGATCTTGAACACGAAGGAGGCTGGGTACATGAGAGGTGTGATGGACCACCTGGTGAGGCACAAAGACACATGTCCACTGGGTGTCCTCCCCCTTCTCGCTGACAGGGGATTCCATATGCCCCGTCCAGAGGCGCCTTACCCATACAGCAAAAGTAGAAGAGCAAGCACAGGCAGGTTGGTAGAGGACACATAGGACTTCTGCTGGAAGCAGATGAAGATGATAATGACCAGCGTGGCAGGAACCACATAGTTGCACTAAAAGTGAAACAAGGAAACCAAGGTCACCCCTAAGTCAAAGACACAACACATCTCAAGTCTTCACCATCACTGGACAAGAAAGGGCAGATAAACATATTGAAGAGTAACTCTGAATTAATGAAGCCACAGAAACTATTAATCAAAATACTGGACAGCACATTTTGACAAGCCTTTTACCCCCGGCTGATTTTATAAACTGCATGTCCTTTCTGTCTTTCCAACAGATAAGCCAAGGTGTCACGCTCAGTAAACTTACTGAAGGATGGATTCCCAGTCAGAGTAATTTCAATTTCACAGGCAGCAAGTAAGCTGCCATTACTCTTCCAGAAGATGATTGTGTCTGTTTCATCATTAATGCTATATTACAGTCTGCCCAAGTTCAAGCTCTCTTGTAATCTATTTATGAGGTAAGCACTTATAACATCAATGTCAGGACAGTTTCATCACACCAAGACTAATTTTAAAGTCTGTCCTGACAGTGTCTCAAGCATTAAAATGCAGAAATAAAGACTTGACCACAAGACAATTATAGGAATTCACAGCTGGCAGAGCAGAGCACAGGCAGGGAGGTAGCAGTGGGCTTGCCAGCTGTTAGAAGAATCTGTAGCTTCAGACTGCAGGGCTCTGTGCCTCAGTCCCATCTTACTCAACTGTATTTTTCAACAACTTAGATGAAGACACGCTTGCAGCAAATTTCAGAGGTTCTACAGCAGGGAGAGGTGGATAATATACAGGAAGATAATAGTGTTCCTGAGTCAGGGACTTGATCTTTCATCTCTGAATCTGTGATGCCTGGCAGAGTTAGATACACAGCGAGCAGTCAGTATGTATGTGCTTACTCAATAAAGCAATCATTGGATTAAGACAAAAAACAAAACAAATGGACATCCCGTAAAATTCAGTTTAACAGGGGAAAAGTTTTATATGTGCTTTAAAAAACCTTTATGTTTATAAATAAAGCTATATATAAAGGTTGAAAAAAGTCAACTGCATTAGTAAACAGTGAAAAAGACCCCATTTAACAATACCTGTGAAGCAGAAGTTTCAGTTCTCTACAAGTTGCCAATAAGACCACACTACTTCAAAAATGCAGTACCCTTGGGCTGAGGAAGAGGAGTACGGGATAAAGATCAATTGCCTCTAGACCCGTACCCATTTGGATGACAGCCTGATTATAAGGCTAATTCTAGGCTTTGTTCTTCAAAGAGCACATTAACAATATGGAGTATGGGCCACAGAGAGGCAATCAGGTCAGAACAGTGACAAGTCTGAGAGGCTTGCTATGACCAACACAGACATCATCATCATCACTCACACTTCTACAGTGCTTTAGAGATTACAAAGTGTGTTCTCACATATCATCTTATCTGGGGAAGATTTAGGTTAAATGATAGGTGTCTTCAAATATTGAGGGTATATCCAATGGGAGAAGAATTAAATTTTCTGTGTGGCCTACAATTAATGGAACTCATAGGGAGATACATTTCAACTCTGCTTTATAAAAATAATTTGAACTTCAGACTTCTTTGACACCCTCCATATTGGCTCAAACAGAAGCATTATATTACAGCTGACATGAAAACAGATTTGCAATGGATGGATAAGCTTCCAGTAAAACAGAAGATGTTTTCAAATGACAGATTGAGTTCCTGGTAAGACAAAGAATATCCTGACTCTGGAGATTAAAAATCTATCAGACACGTTAGAGGCACTGACTTTAGAGGCACTGACTTAAGAGTTCCAACTGAGTGTTCCATCTCAGTTCCTTAAAAGGTTGTCACTTAGGCAATGAGGTGGTGGTGGTATCAGTTGCAGTCCCTTTGGCCTGATTTTCTCTGGTGTAAGATCAGCTGTGTGCTGAAGGTCATGTTTGGTGACATGAAAGTGTACAACTGTGCCTGCCTTATCCTCTTTCGTTCATCTTTGATGAGCTAGAACATTTCCTGGTGAAGGCCAGAAGCCTTTCCATCCATCCAGTCTAGAGCCCTGATGGAGGTTTATGAAGCAGCAGCAGGCGGGTGGTCTTACCATGTCCCAGACAAAATTGGAGAGCCAGTAGATGACAGGCTTCACTCCGCTGATGAACTGCAGGTGCTTCGCTTTGCTGACGCGCTCCTGGATCAGGAACACGACAAAGCTGGCCGGGACGAAGGACATCGCGAAGATGACACAGATGGACACAAGGACGTCCACGGATGTGGTCATCCTGAAAAAGACAGTGCAGCTGAGGGTACAATCAGAGCACACACACACACATGCGTGCACACACACACACGAATGTCTGAAGCATACACACACACACATGCATGCACACACACGCACACACACACGAATGTCTGAAGTATACACACACACATGCACACACACACGCGCACACACACGAATGTCTGAAGTATACACACACACACGCACACACCCACACACAAAAATGTCTGAAGTATATACACACACACATGCATGCACACACGCACACACACACAAATGTCTGAAGCATACACACACACGTGCGCGCACACACGCACACACACACGAATGTCTGAAGCATACACACACGCACGTGCGTGCACACACACACACGCACATGCACGCACACGAATGTCTGAAGTATACCCAGACACACGCACACACACACGAATGTCTGAAGCATACGCACACGAATGTCTGAAGCATACACACACATGCGTGTGTGCACACGCACACAAATGTCTGAAGTATACCCAGACACACACACACGAATGTCTGAAGCATACACACACACATACACACGAATGTCTGAAGCATACCACAGGGAAAAAGATCTGTTCACCACATATATTTCATTCAGGGTTAAAGATGATTATTTTCAAGCAAAAAAAAAAAATCTTGATAATTCAAATGCAAAACTGCTTTTACTGAGGTCAAAGAGAGTCCACAGCCAAAATGAAACTATTAAAGGAAATCTAAGAATGGCCTAATAGCATTCACTTTGTTCTACTAGTCTTGATCTTTTATGAGCGACAAGCTGTAAATTTTCACACATAAGGGAGTAGTGTAGCTTGAAAACTAAATAAAGCAGAAATATTAGTGTGAAACTATTCAAACAACAATTTCTGGCTATAAATGAATTTGACAACAAAAGAGCATGGCATATCAATCTAACACAAAAATTCCATCAGATCCTTATTATAAGAAAAATAGCCTTATAAGCCCATTAAATGGGATACAATATAAATTATTTTTTATATAAATTTCATATAAGCTTGGTATAAAAATCCTAGTGATATACATTGATATTCCATATAAGTGAAGTAGAAACTATAACTATGCCATACTCTATAAACAAGAAAGGAACCTAACATGTATTGAATATCAACCTTGCGCTGAAGGCCAGACTTGTCCATTTACATGAAATGCCTCACTTAATACCAAATATCTAGAAAGTTTAAAAAACCAGATTTAAACCCAGATCTCTTTGATTTCAAAGGCTATACACTCTGAACTAGATCATACTGGCTTTAACTCCATACACACATACACACACACACATGCTGTCTCTCTCTCCCTCTCCAGGAATTAATAAACACACAAGCTGATAAAAGTGTGTTTCACTAAGTTTAAAAATAGTTGTTTCAAAACAAATGAAATTGATTTTTTAATTAAACATTGTGTTAAGAGTGAGTTAAAATATTTTAGAATCATATTAACAATTTAACTTACTTGAAATGAATTCATTAAATGTAATAATGGCTTTAATTATTACAGAGGCATCTATCTTGTGTAGTTTAATCTCTGCCCAGCCAATTCATAAACTGATCATTTTTTGTGCAGAGCCTGGACCAACTCAGACATACATAACATACCTAGTTCCCCAGCTGTTATTCTACAACCAGCTTCATACTTCTTTCCCCTGCACCACAATTCCCCCAACACCCTCCCCTCTCCCAAATCAGACACAGTGACACTTACAGAGCCACTTCTGAGAGCTGCTGCTTGGTGAGGTTCAGCGGGTGATTGAAAGCAGTAATCCCATACTGGCTGGGGTTCGCTCCCTTCTGCAGATTGGCCCGGAGAATGGCATTGTTGATGACATTCAAGAAAGAGCTGATGGCGTGCCAGCCCTTGTTGTTGAACCACACCTGAAATGAAACATACCGGGTGCAAAGTACTGCTCCTAACCCCTGTTCCTGAAGGTAGGTGCACACACACAAAACAGGCACATAAACTCCAGAAATTTCAGTCACACCTGAAGACAAAACATGATCAGAGAACATGGAAAAGAGGTAACAGGGGCCAGGATGTGCCCAGCACTGACCATGAGGTCAGGCAATATGCTGACTTTCTTTAATGTATTTAATCTTCACCAAAGCTTTGAGGTAGACATGGTTATTGCCTCCATTTTACATATTAGGAAACTGAGGCTTAAACAGGTTAAGTATCTCCGTCATGTTCATAATGGTTCCCCTGGTGTGACTGGCAGCAAAGCAAGTTCTTTTTACAGCCTCACCGATAAAGTTACTAGACTTTTCTGTCATGAATCAACATTATCATGAGCTGACACTTGGGGGCAATACAGGAATTATTGTTCATCAAGCCACTGAAACAAAGGGCTTTACCTTGACGTTATTTTTCGTGTCCAGTCCTGTCATGAACCTTCCCAAGCTGCTGAGAAATCGGTCTGCGGAACTGTCCTGTGAACAACAAAAAGCTGCCTCAGCTGGGATGGTTCACAGGAAAGGAGCAACAGAAAGTCTGGAGTCTGTGGACAATGGGACAAGCTTGTGAAGGGACACATGGCTACTGCCTCATTCACTGAAAGGCAACTTGAACCCTCTAAATAATAACTGGCTCCTGAAAAATAAGTGACTCAAAATCTAAAGCACTGATGTTGCCACGAGTCATAGGTCTTAAAGGAACCAGAGGGAAACCCTGTGATTCAAAGTCCCAAGAGGCAGATGTCAGTCTGTATCTGGTGGTAAGGACTCTTCACCATGTTCCCTTGACATTGCCCCCAGCTACAATTAACGTGCAAATGCATAAGATATGGGGTCTGTGCCTCAAGGGAGAGATTCTAGGACAATCCTGCTGTCTGTGACCCTGGAATTCATATCATCTGACCCCCAATTCCAACTTAGAAATGGGAAACTTGGGATACAGGTAAAGAAAGTGAATGTTTATCAGGTCCTAAAACTAGCTGCCGGTTTAAAGAAAGTGATTCATTTCCTGTTTAACCAATGATTGTTTTAGAAAAGTATGTTTGATGCCCAGTTCACTGGCTATACTTAAGTTATTCTGAGAGATCTAAAATCTCTGAACTTGCTTTTTTTCTCAAGCATTTTCTTTTGTTTTGGCTGCACTGGGCCTTACTTCCCTGACCAGGGATTGAACTCAGGCCCCCTGCATTGGAAGTGCAGAGTCTTAACCACTGGACCACCAGGGCAGTCCCTGAACTTGTTTTTGACCTGCACTTTCAAACAGTAAGCGCACACTGAGTGACTCAGTCTTGGCTGACCCATGATCTCTAAGTGCTCGGTGATGGCTTTGTACTTGAAAATCTTACACAGTAAGCTACCAGGTAATCAGATCTACCTGTCAACTCCTCCCATGTACCAGCAACTCATTTTCTGTCTGACATGTCTTAGGATGGGTACTGTACCTTGACCACCTTCAAGTGTTTCTTCATTTGGTTGATGGCATCATTAACTTCTTCACTCGGAGGAAGTGACTGAGAATTACTGGCACCCAGGGAAAATCCACCGTACCTAAAAGAATAGCCTGACATTAAAACACAGGCAGTGTGGGGCCCATTGTCACTCAGCAGCAGACACTGCCTAAGGATGTAATGTGATATTAGAGGAACTGTATGTTCAAAGTAGGACCAAAATAGGTCTCAGAGAAAGTTTCACCTTGGTCTCCTCTAATGGATCCCGGCAATCTCTTAACTCTTACAGCTTCTGCCCAAGTGAGAGGGACCTGGGTCTGATTACACACAGAATGACACATCTGAGATGTTGAGGAAAGAATGCTCATTCATCTCACAGATGCTCCTCCCACCCCGGTAGCTCAGGCCTGAACATGGGTCTCAAGGCAAGCAGATGGGGAGTCAGGATGAGCAGGGAAGACATTGGCCAGAGAGGCCAGGGAGGGCTTATAGATGGGCTGTGGCCCTTTCATAGCAGGAGAACCACAGAAGGTTCTGCATCCACTCTACTCAGTTATTCAGTAGGTCCTGGCTCTTGGGGAAAAAGGCAAAGAAAAAAGGTGGGAGATAGGGTCAAAAAACAAAGTTCTGAGGAAGCCATGTAAGGCATCTCATTTCTCATGAGTAATAATAGGCTTCAAGGATGTTTCCTTCATTTTTTTCCCCAGTCCCATCTGCTTCTTCAAAACTCAGAGGGATACGGGCAGGGGTGGTAGTGGAGGGTGGAGAGGAGAGAGCCTGACTGAAGCAGAGGAGAAAATGATTCTTACTCTCCTGATGGAATTCTGGTCTTATTTCCTAAGAGAAACAATGTTATTTTAAAAAACTCAGAAGAATAAATGAGTTGAAATGCAATGAACATAGATGGTTTTGAAGCCTCCTATTTCATCTAAGACCTTTTTGGTCATTACAAAGACCTGAAAAATTGTTCTTGAGCCCCTAGGTCTCCTAGGAATCTGAAGATAATTTTAATTAGCATAGGTTTTTCCCTCACTTCGTGCTTCCTGTCAAATCCCTAGAGACCCACAAGGAAATTCTAAATCTCCTCAAGGAGATCAATATGCGAAAATTCCAAAGGCCTCTGAAGTGGCAGCTGGGCACTGAGCTAAGGGCAAAACCATCCCTAAATCAACAGCTTCCCAGGGTCCAATAAACTGCATCAAAATCATCCTCATGAGCTTTAGGAGTCAAGGAAAACAAAAAGAAAAGCACAGAGGAGTCAACTTACCTAAACTCATTGACCCAGATCTTGTTCTTTAAGCTGTAGTGAGGGCCAAAGACAAAGAAACCAGAAATCAATCCAAAGAAACATTGATCCTTTTCCTGATCATACAAAAGTTAGAAATATCTGCCTGGGGATACAACAAAGGGACAGAAATAACTCTACAATCAGGCTGGTGTTGTAGGGTTTTGCCAATGGAAAGAAGCCCTAATCAGCATGTCTTTTCTTCTCCCCATATTAAAATATTATTATTTTTATGAAGGTCATGCCTTGTATTAAAACAATTTAAAAACCAACAAAGACGTGATCAAACTACAAACTTTTTAAATTCAAAAATAATAGTTCAATTATGGCTAACATATGGAGAAGTTATGCTTCTTTCTTGGAAACTAACAGTAACTGTCATTCAAGCATACCCTTGTCATTAAAAGTCACTAGAACTCCCAACTTAGGGGACCAAATATAACCAAGCTGATGGGAAGGAAGCTAGAACAAACATTTTCTGGGCATCAGCTAAGTACAGCAGTCCCCTCCTTAACTGGAGGGGACACACTCCAACACCCCCCCACTGGATGCCTAAAACTACAGATAATACCAACCCCTACGTATACTATCTTTTCCTATCACCTGTCATTTTCTTTGAAGATCAACAGGGCCACTATCGTGTAAAATAAAAGTTACTTGGGAATAAGTTCTGTAATACTGTGACAGTTCATCTGATCACCAAAAAGGCCAGGGCAAGGAGCATTTATGGTGTGTGGATATGCTGGACAGTGGGATGATTCCCATCACACCACTCAGAGAAGCATGCCATTTAAAACTTATGAATTGTTTGTTACTGGAATTTTCTATTTAGTATTTTCTGACCACAGCTGATGATGGGTAAGTGAAACTGAGGAAAGCAAAACTGCAAATACTGGGGGAGCTAATGCATTCAGGACTATGCATGATGCCCCAGGAAGCTACATGGCTCTTCCAAGCCTCCACAGAGAAGTCCTAAGAACTCAGAGCTCTCTGGATAATGCCACGTATTTATCACTCATTCCATCCATGAGAGGTACTTTACGTGTATCATTTCATTTAATCCTTACAACAAACTACTGAGAGCAACATTATCATCACATTATATACAGCCTAAGGCTTTATAAGGATAACGGGTTGCCATGGTCAAACAGCTAATAAGTGGCAGAATTAGAATTTAAATCCAGATTTATCTTCATTCTGGAGCCAGGCAACCTCAGTCTTCAACCTGAATATTCATAATACTTCCCATTACCTTTTCTAATCTGAAAGACTATCCTAAACTTCAAAAGGACAACATCAAGCCAAACTGTGATGTTTCCCACCACTATTCAATCTCCTATTTTTTAGGACTTTAATTCCTCTAATCAGTAACAGCTAAGCAGGGGCCAAGGATTGTAAATGATGACCTTTTGGCTATGATCTGCACGTATGTCTTCACCAGATAATCCGAAATGTTTCTTCCCGTGAGGTTCTGAAGGATGTCGGCAGTATTCTGTTTTTTCTGTCATCAGAAAAACCAAGCACATGTGTCTTTATGGGCCACAATTGGAACAGAAAACAAATCAAAAACAAAAATGACACATGTTCCTCAAACACGTATCACAGTGTGAGCAGACCCTGCCCACAGGGCCTGGACACTGTCATCAGCCAATCACCAAGGCCTGGTCTATTCTGCCCTTTATGCCAAGTCAAGGTGATTCCCAGCAAATTACCCTGAACAGCTAAGCAACAGACCATGAAGTATCATTCTTCACGGTTACAGAAGATTTCGAGGGCGCAGCACCATTAACTATGCCTAGTGAATCTTCTTCATTGGAGTTACACTGATGAAGAGATGAAGTGCTATTTTAAGGAGAAACCACTAAGGACTACTTTTTCAACACTATGTAAAATCCTTGTCCTCATCCTACAACCTGGATGCTGGTAAGGCAGCAGAGGGGCATCACAAGCAAGCCTCTTCCTGAAATTCTCAGAAAAAAAGGATTCAGAATCGCTTCTCTCACTCATAGTCTCAGAGGACTGTCAGAGTTATAACCCTCACAGAAGCTGCACGGGCCAGCCTCCCTAATTCAGCAGTGAGGAAACAGGTCCAGGGACTCCGAGTGACCCATCCAAGGTCGCCAGCTCCTCTATGGCGGAGGTGGAGGTGCAGCTGCGTCTGTCGGTCTGTCCTGGGACACCACCACTGCGGGAGAGGCTGCAGCGTGGCTTCCACAGACCACTGGTCCAGAGTGTTGGCTCCGGCTGAATCTCAAACAAGCACCTAGGCTGACTTCAAAATATGTCATCCACTCCTCTTCCCAGGCCACCCTCATCTACTCAGGCACACCCTGAAAGGACTCACTTGAGGAGGAGGCAGCCCCCCTGCCCCCAGGGGGCACACAGGCAGCATCTTCTTGATCTTGTCGCTGCTACACTGGCAGGTGGGGGAGGGGTTCTCCATTGTCCAGTTTCCATTTCGGAAGAGGTCCGTGATGGTCTGGGGGACTGGGGCAGTGGTCCACTTCTCCTCTCCCACCAAGCAGGGCCTTTCTCTGCAAAGGGACACCAAGGATAGGATCGCCCAAGAGGGTCTGGCCTCTCCTATTGCCTCAGAGCACAGGACCAATCAATAATAACTGCAAATACAGATATATCCCCTCACCTCTTGGTTACTGATCCGTCCCACAGACTTGTCAGCTACAAACTCATTTTACAGTTAAATACCATGGAACACAAAGAAGGCCTAAGTGCTCATATACTGAACTCAAGTCAACCCAATCACCAGCATTCAATCACTCACCCACGGGTTCACTCAACAAACATTCACTGAGCATCCACTATGTGCCAGACACTGTCCTGCACATTTCAGAATCTGGGGTGAAGAGACAAAGCCTCTGCCATCATGGAGTCTCTGTTCCCAGGAAAGATTAATTAACAAATACTATAATCTTTGATGGCCAAAATGGAAGCAAAATAAAGGGAGAATGACTGATGAGAAAGGACCACCTGAAGAGGTCATACATTTCAGCCAAAACCTAAGTGATGACAGAGAACAAGCCAGGCAGGGATTTGGGGGAAGAACATTACAAGCAGAAGCAACAGAGCGCAGGGGAAAAGGTCCCCAACGTTCCACGAATAAGGAACAATAGGAACGCAGCAAGGCTGGAACGTGATGAGCTATGAGGAAGAGTGACGCAAGATGAGAAGAGGGAGGCAGGAGTCAGAAGACATATGCCTCGGGAAAAGTCTATGTTTTACGCTGAAAATCTGGGGAAGAATGTCAAGATTCACTTTTACATGTTTTAAAACAAGTAAAGAATTTGGGGGAGTGAACCGAGGTGAGAGTTGTTGGCTCACGAAGAGCTAGGTTGTTTGCAAAGCATCCCAGGTGACAAGTCAGGCATTTATGTCTGAGTTCTGAATCACTGTGAGACCATCAAGTCACTTGCCCTCTTGGAGCCTATTTTCTCCACAAAACTGTACAATGACTTATTTCAATAGGTCACATTTCAACAAGGCATTTCTAATGTCCCTTACACTTTTAAAATGCTATGATCTGAAGCCAAGCCACTGTGTTTAGATGATTCTTACATTAAATGAACAGTTTTGTGGATTGCTCTCTGGTTCCAAGTGGAATCTCCCCACAAATCTTATGAAACTTGTCCTTCTCCAGCTTGGTCATCTTGTTCTTTAGGAACTGATATTAACTCTCAGGATTTATACTTATTAAGTACTAAATACTAGCAAGTGTTCAGTAAGTATCCAGAGTTAATTAGAGCCAACAAGTATATAACAGCTGTATGTTTAAAGAGCACACATTAGAATTTGCACACCCAGGTGGTAGGCTCACTGGTCTGTCACCTGCAGGCTCACTATCTTCCCTTTAAAACCTGGAATTCAAGTTTGCCCTTCTCTAGTCTTCCTAAACTTTCCCACACTCTCCATAATCCTTGAATCTGTGGTTAACAACCTCAAGTGCAAATTCTACCCAAGCCTGGAAACCTGAACTCATTTCTACCTTTACTGAGCTCTCAGAAGCTCCTCACCACTCTTCACTGTTTTTACTCACAGAGATATCTGGACATGCCTTCTCCCCATATACAATGACAGTCAAATGAGTATTTCACTGAATTTATTTATATGCTACCTACTTTTTTTTTTTTTAAAGGGACTTTGAAGGAGAATATGACAAAAATATGCAACTCTGAAAGAAGAAAATGTCCATTTTTATAAAAATTATGTCAACTTTTCAGGTTTTTAGAGTGAAGGAAGTGATTAGCAAGACTGCAAATTATACATAATAGGAGCCTATCTCTGCAGTCAGGTATAGGATCCAGGGGAAGGGGATCATTATGAAGTACTATTTAAATTAAATATTAATGTCTAAAGCAGAAAACAAATGTCTATACTCATTTTCCTGGCAGGATGCTAGAAGAGTCTACTGGTCTGTTACGTTTGTTCCTAGATGCTACGGTTAAACACTACGTTAGCTCCTTTAAAATAAAAACTGTTTCAAAGGGTAAGTGATGGTCATCACCAGGTGGCATACAAGTGATAAAAGCAGTGCAGAGATAAAACCAGGTGACAAGCACAAGAAGCCAGCTGTGGAGGGGCTCACAGCTCAAGCGGCACTCACGGGATCGGGTTTCCTTCCATACATCGGGTCCCAAAGCCAGGCGTTCCGGTGAGAGCACTTAAGAGTTCCTGGGTGCTCACATCCTCAGGTGCATCATTACTGTAGATACATGAGAGGCAGCCAGCTTAGCAACTCATTTAAAACCATGCATGGGAGAAGAAAAGGCGCTTNAAAAAAAAAAAACCATGCATGGGAGAAGAAAAGGCGCTTTTTTTTTCAAATTTAACACTTTATTAAGTACTTCCCATGTGCCAAATCCCGCCAAGCTCTTAAAACAGAAACACAGAACCTACCCACAAGTAACTCAGCCTCTGGTTGTTTATTTGGTGTTAAGATAACATACAGCACTCCAAAGTGGAACTTGTGTAAACAAGTGATAAATATGGAGGGGTGCATATGTGTGTGCCCACATACATTTACATATATCTATTTTAATGGGACGTACATGAATTCATTAAAGATCAGTATGTCAAAAGTACTTTCACAATTAATCATTAGGCATAGACAAGAGGGGTTTTCTAGGAAAAGGAAGGCAGATTTTTATGGGCTTAACATTTGCATGGACAACTGGAAAGCACAAATAATGATGGGCAGAAGTTATAAACACAAAACAAGCCCATGCCCCACAGCCCTGGGCAACACAAGGTCAGCAGCTGGAAAAGAAAAGGAGGAGGTAAACCCGCACTAAATAGGAAGAAAGCACAGAATCAGAGAACAGGAAGCTGATTTGCATGCCTATGTTTCTTTTTTCTTTTCTTTAAAGCTTCCCTGAAGCTTCCCTTGGACATCACTGGCACAGTTCTCCATAGAAAGGTTTACAAATACTGTGGGACTGAGGAAAACTCCTGCGTAAGGAGATGGAGAAATTCCTTTGTTCTTTTCTTTGAAGCACTGGATCGTCACAGAATAGCTGTATTTTTGTCTAAAAAAACAGGAGCTCTTATCTGTAACCTAAAGATGAAATAATAAATGTGTGAATTGCACCACGCAGAAAACAAGAACTTGGAGGTGTGAGGGTCTGAGTGTATGGAAACCCTGTGTTCAACTGCAAAATAAAGACTTAGTATAAAAATCCAAGTATATTATAGTTCCAGCAGACTCTTCTGCATTGGCAGATTATTTACATAAGGCATGCATGTTCCTGACAACAATGAATAGAGAGGAAAGGAGTTCAAAGCCCTGATACTTCAGGTTTGGTTCACTGCTTTTCTCGCATCTAGCATGAGCTTGTGTGAGGGCTGTAGCCACAGCTGATCAATCCGTGCCCTTGTGTAACTGAGACCCCTCCCCTTGGCCCTCAGCATAGTAGACACTCTGGTCAGCCTGAGCCCTCCTCTCCCCCTGGGTGCAGAAGGCAAATGCTTACCTGACAAATGTGTACTGTTCATCGTACATCCAGGGCTGAAGTTCCAGGCTGGGGTACTTGCCAAAGGGTGGCACAATCAAGCTGAACACCAGGGCGATGCAGACAAACACAGCTGGCAGGACAATCTATAACCAGGAGGTAAGGAGGGAGAAGAATTGCCAGAGACGGACAAAGGTTAGAGTCCAGGTAGCCTCAGACCAGCCAGCACTGGGGTATGTGGAGGGCCTAGTTCCATCAAGACATTCTTGGCAGGTTGGAAGCAGTAGAGGCTGAAATCTAAACCCCTTCCCTTGGGTGAATTTCTGGAAGCTGGCAATACAAGGCCTGAGCTTGTGGCCACCTGGCAGCCAAGAAGTAGCAGAACCAGAATTCATACATAAATCTATATGCTCCAAACTCATATTCTTTGAATTACCCACATAGCCTGTGGGAAAGAATCTCTGTAACTTCTTTATACTTCTTGATTTTGTAGATTGGAACAATTCAATCCTCCCAACCCAACAAGTTAGCATGCAAACAGAGAATAATGAGTCTTTTCTGTGTACTATTTTTTTCTGACCCCTGGTTATCTTTTCTATCATTTTGCAGTTAAACATCAACTTAAAGAAAAATCAAGTCTCCAATAAGTTCATATGTTGAGTGCATCTGGTCATACCATCTCTGAAGTTTTGAAAGTTTAATTTGCTTATCCAGTTTTTCTAGACTTTGTCCTTGTTACATTCTCCTCTAAGAAAAAATTAACACACACAGAAATTTCTACTTTGAGACCCATTCCAAGTACTTGCTCATATCATCGGTACTATTATTATCATCCCTGTTTTATGGATATGGAGATTGAGGCTCAGAGAAGTAATCTGTCAACAAATATTCAAGTGCAAGAAGCAAACTGGGATTGAAATACAGATAATCTGGCTCCAGTGTCCATCTTATAACAACGATGCTACCCTGCTTTCACTAGTTGGGAGCCTATAGTCCACCAAGGAAGCCTGAGTCCTTGGCCAGGAACACACTTCTCACCTGAGCAAAGAATCCTTTCCGACTCCGTCTGGCAATCAGCAGTCTCTTCCACAAAAGGGCCACAAACTGCTGCTGTGTGAGCTTCCAGCCCTTCACCTGGTAGGAACCTTTACCATCCATCCCACTGAGCAGATCTGTTTCTCTGGATTCTGCAGAAAGCCATCACTGAAGGTCACAGATTATATAGGGCATTTTTGACATCCCCAACCTCCTCCCTCCAGCATCTTTAGCAACCACCTTGGAGGCTTGTGTTTGGAGGTAGAAGTAAAGGAATGAAAGGCTTTTATAACAAATTCACATCCATGAAAAGGTATGACCCCCAAATGTACCACACTAGCAGTCTCTGTCTTTGGTTCTTATCTGATGAGCACAGAAAAATGAAGGTGCCTTGAGACAACTGAAGAGATGTGTGAACACATAATAGTTACATCAAGCCATTCAAATAGAATTGAGTCATCCTCAATTTCTTACAGAATATTCTATAAACAGGCCATGTCTGTAGGCTGACATACTTTGAGAACACATAACAGCAACTTGTCTCCCACCTATTATATCTCTGGCTAAAAGGTGGACACATTCAGGTGATCTAAGTGCTAGCAACGTATGAAGTTACGGAGAACATGAGAGTTGCACGTTCAACGTGGCACAGGGACAGGAGAGCCAGGAAGGTTTCTGTTCAGAAAAGTTTTATAGAAATCCTCATCTTACACAAATGATTTCTAACTGCAGTGACCTGACATCTCACCAATATTTGCTTGATTTCCTGTCTCTCCTTCTCCATCCCAGTCAAACACACAGGGATACAGTCTTCGAAAATAGCTAAGCTGAAGGGTACAATCAACTCTAGTACCAAATTCACCTCACTCTTTCAAAATCATCCACCCATTCAAAGAACATTTATTCCAAAATTAAACACCTAATGAATGTGAGAAAACTGGGACTCTACGGAAAAGATAATAAGTGGATTCAGAGGAATAAAGGGCTGACTTTTGATGTGTATCTCGAGTGAGAGGTCTCAGTGCAGTGCAGGAAATGGGGAGGACAGGCTCTTTCAGGTCTGATCATATGCACAGCACCAGAAAGGGGAAATTGGCTTTTTTCATTCTCTCTCTTCTCTTTAGACCCTGTAGGCATCTATCATCCTGGTTCAAGGGCCTTGAAAGATAACACCAGAGAACACAAGAACAAAATTCACTTTCAAGCAACAAAACACAGATCTCGCCCAATCGGACCTGGATCCATGTCGGAATCATTTGGATCCATAGCATCATCTTCAGTAAAAGGGCGAAGACAGCTCTGCTTGTCCCCAAAGACTCGTCTGTTTCGTCTTGCTGGTAAGGTGCCATCTGCAGACAAAAGGAAGGAACTCCATGTTTTATTTGTAATAAAACAAATTCTCTGAATCTTTAAAAGTCTATACAGTAAATGTAAGAATGTCATAAAACAATTTGAAGGGAAAGGCAAAACCCTGGTGAGCTAAGAGAGCCTACAGGTGGCACAGCCCAGAGGGCATGCAGTCCCTTTGGAGGGTTACCTGAGGTCTCAGCATCCACTCCACTCTCTTCAGCCACTTTGAGAAATATCTGAAAAATAAGAATGAGAGGATTATAATAGGCACCACATTGTGAGAGCTACTGTCATGATTATTACATGACTGAACACGCTAGCCCCTAAAGACATAACGTAAAAGCTTCATTTATTGATAACACTTTGTTAGAGTCACTTGGGAGAGAAGCCATTTATACGAGAGAACATTTCCCCAGTGGTGAGAGCTATCAATTCAGAAAGTCATTTTCAAATTAAAGTTATGACACCAGGACACTGCAGAAGGAGGAGTTTGTTCTGAACCTACAGGGAATGAGCCAAGTGGCTTCAAGTCTTTGGCCCGAAATCTTTGAGCAGGCAAGCACCAAAATAGGCCATCCAAGACAGTATGATCAGGAGAAGAGGCGTTCCCTATCACTAGAAATGTTATGGCAAGGTTTCCAACATCAGAAGGTAACCTGAACTAGACAGGTGATTCCCAAGCTCTGATCTATAGATGCTGCCCAGGAAGCATGCAATAAAAGCACAGACATCAAGGTCTCACCTCCAAAAATTCTGTTTCAAAGACCCTGGAGTTAAGCCTTGACATTTTTAGAATTTTCTCAGAAGATTCTGCTGCACCGGCTCACTTGGGGACTACTGGGACAGACCTTTTACATCCCTTCCAACCCTCGAGGTTTCTCTAAAGAGAGGCACTGCTTACACAGTAATAGAGTATGGGCTTTGAAACTCAAAACCCCTGATCTGAATCCGCTCAGCATCCCTTCATGTCAATTTTCTCATCTTGTTATCAGGATTAAATGAGTTACAATGACTGAAAACAACAAAACACACCCAGGTTACCCCAAGGCATAAGTAGGTTTTCCATAAATGTTGGACTTTTCCTAGGCATGGCCATGACTGGTCACACCAGGAGCAATCCTCTTCTTTCCTACCATCTCCCACTGAAATCTTAAAGGCTTAACTGGGACCAACACTGCCCAGATGCCAACGATCTAAGGGCTCAGTGCCTAGGTCCATGGTGATCCTACTCCCAGTGGACATGAAGGCTGCCTGTCTGGCCCCAGGATTGTGGGCCCTGTTCAATTCTAACAGTCACTGAACTTACTTCTTCCAGAGTAGTCTCTGAGATGCCATAACTGGAGATGCCTAGGTCTGAGAGCCGGTCGTCAATTTCATGGAAGAGTTCCACAAAGGCTCCCTCTCTGGCAGCCTCGTAGGGCAGCACGTAGGTCAGCTCATGCCCGATGTCTTCCACCAGCCGGGCCTCAGCCACATGCTTCCTGATGAGGTTGGAGATTGCGGAGACATCTGTAGGGACCACAGCACAGATATGATACGGCTTGGCCAGCTCAGAGGCCCCCTTCCTTCACCCTCTGCCTGCTTCTCACAAGCCCACTGCCTGCACACCACAGCTGGCCCAGACACTGAAATCATTCCACAGGTTCATCTCTGGCCCAAGGGTTCCTGGGGGCATGGACTGGGTCTTATTCACCTTTGCATCACCAAAGCCGGGCACAGTGTAGGCCCTCAGTTTATGGTGGGTAGGTGGGGGTAGCTGGCTGAATGACTTTCTGAGGTTGAAAGCCTAGTGTCTATTGCTAAAAAGCTAGGATTCTTCATTGGAAAACTTGACTAAAGGAATCTTAAGAGGTTCTTCATCTTTCTCTTAATCTGTTCAAGGAGGCTCCTCTATTTATCTCAATAGAGGGTTAATCAAACAGTTCATGTAAGGAGAGGTCTTCCTGGGAAGAGGCAGTTTTTAGGGCGGAGCAGACTTGGCCAAAGTAAAGGATTCCGTTCCGTATGTGTCACTGGAGACATTGGACTCCTAGACATCCCTCCTGAGGGAGGTGTCCAGTGTCCAGCCAGACCCATTCATCTCAGCTGAATGGGTGAGGGACCACCCCCCACCCCAATCATCTCAGCTCTCTGCGACACTGCTCTGCCGGCTCCTAGACCAAGCCCCAGGGTCCCTGGCAAGCGTTAGGCCAATCCACCACTAAGCTGCGCCTGCTCCCGCAGCCACCCAGCCCCAGCCCAGCAGCAAACCTTGAGTCAGCGCCACCAGCCTCTGCACCTCTCCTCCTGTGCCTCCACTCTGCCCAGCTGGGGGAAGCTCAGACACCACCTGAATAAGAAACCCCAGAGTCCTTACCGATGGTCAGCGTGTCACTTTCATGGTCGCTGCCCAGGCCAGCATCAGAACTGCTCTGAGAAACACTGTCCTCCTGATGGCAAAGAAGGAGGTGAGAATGGGTCAGGGACCGAGCAAGGTACAGCCACCACCACCTTCACCGGGGCGGGGCTTGTGAGAGGTTCCTGCATGTGAGAACTGGAGCAAAGAGCTTCTCCCAAGGGGCACGCAGCCAGGAAGTCTTGGCTTCTGAAGCCACTGTCTGATCTAACGTGTGTGTGTTGTGTGCACAGGAAGCAGGGCTCTCAAAAGAACTCTGGCCTGCCAATGCATACTGTAGGGACCTCCCTGATGATTCAGTGGTTAAAACTCTGTGCTTCCACTGCGGGGGGCATGAGTTCAACCCCTGGTCAAGGGATTAGATTCCATTAGCCATGTAGCATGGCCAAAAAACCACCCCCACAAACCTATGAGTGCTGTAACCAGGCCCTCTCCAACAGTCTTGGGCCATGGGATTTACCTGCCTGGTTGTGCTGTTCAGAGCTTCTCAAACTTTAATTTGTGTCTCTTTACCATAGGACCTTGTTAAAATGCAGATTCTGATTTAGCAAGTCTGATTTCGGCCCATGTTTCTGCATTTCTCACAAGTTCCCAAGTGATCCCAATGCCACTGGCCTCAGACTATACTTTGACTCACCAGACACTAGTTAAAAGGTAAATAAGTGGACATGAGGTCAAGGATGGGATATATTGATAAGTGTTTTGACTGCCACTGTTGGAATACACAAATAAATCTCAGGCATGTACTGCAGTACAGGGGAGAATGTACCTTGTTATTGGGTGCTGGTCCCTCCTCTATAATGCACTTGCTGGATGACCTTGAATGAACTAAATCCCTACAAGCCTCACTTCCATCACCTAGGATAATAAGTACAATACCTTCTTCCCAGGCTTGTTTTGTACTCTGAGATGACATTAAAAAAAAAGCCTACAAATGATAACAATGCTACAACTATTATCATGATTTTCTTTTATGTCCAGAGGCTGCTAGATTGAGTGTTTGGCATGAAATCAGTGCTCAATAAATATTTGCTGTTTTGTGTTTTAAAAGTTTAGGTCAAGAAGATTTAAAGGTAATGAGCAGACATAGCAGGGCATTCTGAAGCCAATGCTCTTAACTCTTGGCAAACCTCTCTTCTTCAACAACATTAAGTCCTCTAAGGACCTTCTCCTACACTCAGTGTCTCCATTAGAAAAAGGAAACAGGATTCAGCAGAGCTAACATGATGGGAACAGAAGTCTCTGTAGCTTTCCACGTAGGAAGTACACCATGACTCCACAGGGCACAGAGCAGGGAGCTGGTGGCCTCAAGGTGGCAGACTGGGGCAAGTATGGACAAGCCAGTCATAGCCAAAGAGTCCTGATCCCCCGGACGCACTGAGACTGCAACTCACCTTTTTCAGGTATGACACAGTGCTACTGCTATTTCTGCATGAGCTGAGGGAAGACTCCACGTCCTTCTTGACCAGGGTCAGGTAGTAGCCTGTCCCCAGCTGGTTCTTCAGGAACAGGGAGGAGCCCACGCAGCAGAGCTTCCCGTGGGAAATGATGGCGATCCTGTCCCCCAGGATGTCCGCCTCATCCATGTGGTGCGTGGAGAGGATGATAGTGCGGCCTGCCAGGCACAAACACAGGGACATAGCACAGGTGAGGCTGGCCATCCTCACTGCTCCCAGGGGCCGAAGCCACAGAAATAAGAGCCGGGGGTGGAGGCGGGGGGGATGCCTGGGAGAATGACGCCAAGGCTGTGTGCTTGTGACCCCCAGGCTGGCAATATCATGAGGACAGCTCTTCATCCTCATAGAACAAAGGGCAGGAATGTTTATCTGGGAACTAGCTTCAGGCCAGCAGTGTGCTAGGATGACTAACATGATGGGACTAACATGATGACTAACATGTTAGTGTGCTAGGCCTCATTTAACTAAATCCTTCATAAGGGGGGCTTCCCCGGTGGCTCAGTTGGTAAAGATTCCACCTGCAATGTGGGAGACCTGGAGAAGGTCTCCAGACCTAGCTACCCACTCCTGTATTCTTGCCTGGAGAATTCTATGGACAGAGGAGCCTGGCAGGCTACAGTCCATGGGGTCGCAAAGAGTCAGACACAACTGAGCGACTTCCACTTTTCATAAGGTATGAATTAACCACCGTTATAGATAAAGACACTGAGGCAAGTTTAATGGCTTTTCCAAAGTCTTGGGCCAACTTGAGCTGACTCCAAACCTGTGCCCCTTGTACCATACCGTCTTATGTATCTTCTACCCTGGTGGCTCAGCGGTAAAGAATCCACCTGCAATGCAGGAACCCCAGGGAGATGTGGATTCAAGCCCTGGGTCAGAAAGATCCGCTGGAGGAGTGCACGGCAACCCACTCCAGCATTCTTGCCTGGAGAATCCCACAGATAGAGGAGTCTGGCAGGCTACAATCCATGGGGTCACACAAACTGACTGCACTCTCCCATCCACTCAAGTGTCCCTCTACTTTGTCAACATGCAAGCATAGTGCACCACATGGGGACAGAGATATAGGACGACACAGCCTCGGCTCTCAGGAATCTGTCTGCAGGGGACCATGATTATACTAGGCAAGTGAAAGTTCTATGTTGCAGGGGGCCCAGGGGGCCCACAGAGGACACCCTTTGTCCCCATTTCCCTCCTCCATGCAGGCCCCTAGGGTTGAAATGCAAACTTGAAGTGTCTTGTAAACCAGGCCTCCTACTTGCAGACCAGGACTGAGCTCAGAGTTCAGCTCCATATTCTCCTTGAAAAGCAATTCTGGTGCTCTAGCAGGAACAGCCATGAGATACAGCCAGTCTTTGAGAGCCCCTCCCGTCCCCCCCCTCCTTCCCCCCTCCCCCCCCCACCACAGA
>SJYQ01104765.1:287328-326946 GCA_006410935.1 Redunca redunca
CCCTTCCTTCCCCCTCCCAGCCCATAAGACAGAGTAAATACACATCAGTGACCTTGTCGGTATTTCAGCAGCAGCTCCCATATTCCCCTGCGGGAGTAAGGGTCCACACCGGCTGTGGGCTCATCCAGAATGACAACCTTGGATCCCCCAACAAAGGCCAAGGCCACAGACAGCTTTCTCTGCATTCCACCTATGGCGAGAGGAGACAGGCCCCAGACCAGCCCAGTGAATGACGGCAGAGGGGCCAAGAGACAAGTGGAGGCAACCCCCTGGGGATAAGTCTGGGACACATTTCTGACCCACCCTTCCCCTCCCTCGAAGCAGGGGACCCTAGGGCAGCCACATTTCGTGTGTGTGTGTGTGTGTGTGTGTAGAAGGGGAGGTGGAGGAGGAAGGCAGCTCTGGGCCTCACCTGACAGCTGACTTGTTTTGCTTTTCAGTTTGCTGCGCGGCAAACCAACATCCAAGGCCATCTGCTCCATCTCAGCTTTCACGTGCTTCTCGGAAAGCCCTTTCAGGCGGGCATAGAACCAAATGTGCTCCTCAACAGTCAGCCTGGGGACGGAGGGGCAGGTCACTCTGGGCCCCCAGGACGCACAGAACACAGTGCCTCCTCACCCAGAACATGACAGGCACATTTTTCTTTCCCCACCTTTTTTTTTTTAACTTTATTCATTTTTGCAAGATAATCTCCAAGAAGGATTCAAGGCAGAACCACAGTAAGCAGCCACGTGAGCTGCTCGAGAAACAACACCAAAATTGTGACAGGTCACATCCACTCTATTCCCCACAGGCCTGATGGCCACCCATCAGGCAGCAGCAGGTCCTCAGAGAGCCTTTCTCCATGGTCCCACCAACCAAGGAGCTGCCCTGGCTTTAGCCTGGAGCAACTCCCTTGAACCTCAAAGGACCCCAGCCCTGAAAGAAGAAAGACCCCTGTAGAGGACACAAGCCTGAACTGCTCACTTAGATAAGAGAAAACCAGGTCCCAGAAGGGGGTGCCCTTGCCCAAGGTCACAGAGCTCAAGTCTCTTCCTGATTGCTGATGGGCAAGCTGAATGGGAGCAAAGTTCTGAGCAGGAAACACGAAGCCCACGTACTGAGGGCCCTGGGGTACTGCCAGGTGAAAGCTGTGGCAGCCTCATGGAGGGTGTGTGGGGAGAGAGGGCTCCTTACTCTAGAAGGACAGCAACAGTCAGCACCATTTCCCCGCCCCCATCCACCAGCTGGACCAATGTAACACCTCCCAACCCACAGCGCACTCTTCCAAAACTGAAGGACAACCAGGTCTCAACATGTCCAGGAAGGTGAGGCCTGCCACCCCTAAAGGTGGTAAAAATGCTTAAGTCCAACTTTGCCCATCACTCCCGACACACCTCCATAGAGGAGCCGCTGGTACTCACATGTCAAACAACACATTATGCTGGGGACAGACCCCCAGGTTCTGCCGGATGGTACCCATCTCGGAGCGTATGTCTTTCCCTAGGATGTAGGCAGTGCCCGAGGTGGGAGGGAACAACCCAGTCAGGATGGACCTGAAGAAAAAAATGTGAAAGTACAGGAGTCAGCGTTAGCCCTCCTGCCCTGGAGACGCTCCATTCTAGGCTGCAGAGCCCGGGCGGAAAGCAGAGGCAGCAACGGCAACCCTCCACCCTCTTTCCTTCCTAAGAGACCCCAAGGGACACCCACACAGCAAAGGACTCTTTGCCTCAGTGAACAGATAGAGGTGGGCCTATGTGTTGGAAATGGCAATTTTAGCAAACACATTTTTTAAATAAAGATTCCAATTTTCAATGGGAAGTACACTTTAAAACACACATTTTGTATGCCTAAAATCATGTTCAAGTCAAATGGACAAAGTAAAACCAGTTATTTAAAGATGAAAATAATTTGTGTTAGGATTTTTTAGATTTTTAAAGATTTTCTGAAATTTTCACAATACATTAATTGTGCATTTAAAAAATACTCAACGGGAAAAAGAGGTTACCTCCCCCACCACCAACATACCCTCTGAAATGGTTGATGGGCTACACTGAAAGCCACTGAGGGTAACTCTGGTGTGTTTATGGCCCATGTTCCCTTCTGAAACTGCTCATTATTAAGGTTCTTATAGGTCCCAGAGAAGGCAGTCTTACAGCCAGCTGCCTAGCTGTTCCTCACATCTGCTTAGAGACAGAGTTTCCAGAAATTGCCTCCTCCCTCTAACACAGCCTATCTTCCTTTTCACATTCTTGCCTCCCAATCCTGACCAAACCAGCCCCAAAGAAACCCTTTCTCAGATCTGTCACAACAGATCTAAAACACACATCAGGTTCTAAAACACTGCAGAATCTTGAGAACCAAATGGGAAAGGTCATCAAAAGGTCCCCAGCCTATTTTAACCTGAAGATAGGAAAATTCAGCATTTGGAAAGCATTCTCGTGATTAGATGGTATTTTTATACTCATCGACTCCTCATGCACTCTGCCCTTGCCTGGGTAAGCAACGCAATGTCCTTGGGTGTAAGTTTCTGACTACAGGAAAGAACCTGCCTGCGGCTGATTCTCAGAGAACCACACCCTCTTCTTACATGGTGGTGGTCTTGCCAGCTCCATTGTGGCCCAGGAAGGAGGTGATCTGCCCCTCGTAGAAATTCAAGGCCAGGCCATCAACAGCCACCTTCATGCCATCTCGGTAAACCTTCATCAGGTTCTGAATGGACACACCCAGTTTCAGATGGGTGGGTTCCTCCTCCATGCAGACTGTGAGAAGACAGGACACAGATGAGCCCACAGAAGACACTGACAAGTGAAAGGTCAAGACACAGGGTCTTGTAATTTTACAACTGTCCTTTCTCCATGGCTATTTCTGGTTTCTCAGGCAAGCAGGCCACAAATCTTTAACTAGGGCCTAACTGGGCACTAGTGTTGGTGATCGGAATACAGTAAGAAAGGTGCAGAGAGGCTGGGGAAGAAGAGGAGGAATGGCAGGAGGAGCAGCTGGATCAGCAGGGGCAGGTGGTAAGGGATCTCGTGAGCCATACCAAGGATATCACAGGCCACCACTGCTGAGTGGGGGCAGGGCACAGAAGAGATCAGCAGAGGAGCGACTTCTGAATGATTTAGGAAGCCATACTGAGCACAATGTACGTGTATATGTGTGTGAGGGACAGGTGGAGGTGAAGGGAGAGGTCAAAAGTCACTTTTTATTTTAATGAAGCCAAGAAAGCAAAGGAAATGTCCCTTGGGAACTCATAAAGCAACTCCCCCAGAAGTCAATAGCACTGGACACAGATGCAGTCAAGAATTTGGAAAGGGGAACCTCATGTGATGTCTCTGCCCCCAAGGTGGTCTTAGACTCTTCAGGGAGGGAGCCACTCCTTCCCCCTTCAAAGAGGGCCAGGAGGGGCAGCAGCACGGCAGTCAGGGGGACGCAGGTCAGCAAAACTCACTTTCTGATGCTCCCTTCTGGCTGGAACCAGGGTGGCTCTTCTCATCACTTTCCTCGCCAAACCAGTAGGACTTAGTGCAAGGGAAATACCAGGGCCTGGGGATTCCATACTGGCCTGAAAGCCAAGCACAGATGTGAGCCAAACTCTGTAATGCCCCAGCAACCCCAAGGTTTCCCAGCCAGGCATTCCAGACATAGCTTCCTTGATGTCTCCCCCTGACACAGCTGTTGGGAGACAGGACAGAATGGAATGGAGGTGGGGAGGGAGGGGCTAACATTTGCTGAGCTCTTCTATGTATGACAAACACCCTGTACTTCTCTGAATCTTTCCAGCAACCCCATGAGGCAGGTTACCATTCCCACTTTAGAGATGAGGAAACTGAGGGATTAGTGGCCCAGTCAAGATCATTCAGGCAGTGAAGTGAAGGACTCAGAATCTGAACCCAGATCTGTACAATACAAAATTGCACATTCAGTGTGGGACATTCAGATAGTTCAAGTAGGGATAGGTAATCAATATTTCATGGCCACTCCTTTGGAGAAAAATCAGAAAGTGAACCAGAAAGGGTTAAAGCTCACTCTCTCAGAATTTGATCTTCTATGAAAATAAATCCAAGGGAGGTCTCAGTCAAGAAGATTTATTAGGGAAGTATAAAAATGAACTTTTATGACTTTCGATTAAAGCACAGGCAAGGGCTTGGCGCCAATATGTATCTTGTTATCCACAAGCTGTATTCAGGAAACAGAACCTCTGCTGGTGGGAACTCAGGGAATACAGAATTCTGGACCTGGTTCAGCTTGGGAGGACTCTCCTGGGCAAGCTGACTCAGTGTAACTCACTTGGGTTCACCTCCCAGCACCTACTCTTACCAGTTATGTGGCCACAGGTAAGTTATTTAACTTTCTTGCATCATACTTCTCTCATTTGCAAAAACTGGCTAGAGCAGTAGCTCCCTCACAGCAGTCTTATGACTATTAAATTGAACCAAAGCATCATTTATAAGACACTGTGCAGGTGCCTGGCACACAGTGCTCAAGAAATAAGAGTTAGGTCAGTAGTAAAAGCTGTACTTTTAGCATCAGTAGCTTCTTCTTAGAGATAATTTGTTTGCCATAGGTCTAAAGCCCTAACTACTTTCCAGGGAGACCTGGGCCCTGCAGAAATTCTAGCACAAAGAGAGGAAAATGACACGGTTAGAAATTTCTTTTTCCTGGATGAAGACAAAAGCAGTGTGGAAGTCCAGTGTACCTGGAAACACAGCCTCGATGTACCACGTCATCACCCCATAGAGAAAGGTGTCAAACAGCATCATGGAGACAGAGGTGGTAAGGTTGAAGCCATCTTCCTTTGTGGGGCTCTCAAAGAGGTTGTCCCACTGTACCCCAATGCCCTGCTCCTCGAAAAGGGCAAAGTACTCACAGCCAAACCCAAAAGCCACAGGAGACATCAGGCTCTGTGCAAAAGAGGCAAAATTCATTCATCCATCTCCTTGTCTCTCATTTTCCTATCACTGCTAATGTAAATGCCACCTGGAGAAATGTGAATTTGCAAAATGGATCAATTACAAGATATGGAAATATTCATCTACAGAGTCCCTTCAGGGGAGTGGGCTCCTTGACAGCATATAAAGTGATTCTATTTATAAGCACTCATTATGCACACACATTTCAGAAATGCATATATGATGGCATATAAAACTTTTAGAATTTTATGCTTCTAAAGATGCCTCAGGGGCTCAGCAACTGTACCTTATACACACACACACACACACACACACACACACACACACAGAGGCATTTTTCAGGGTCCTCTCAAGCTCCCGGCTTGGTCAGCAATGGGCTCAGTGTCACAGGAACCTGTCTGGGGCTGCTGATGCCTAATGGGTCCGGACAGAAACACTTGGAGCATCTTACAGAAAACTCAAAAAACAACTCGCTCTTATTGGGACTTGCATACTTTCAAAGGCCTCTCCTCCTCTGTACAAGGGAAGGGAGTAAAGTCAGGGATTTGTGGGGAGATGGGGCACCTGTTCCTCAGTCTTGAAGTTTAGAAAACGTTACTCAAGTTAAACTCCATACTGGACACAAGGAAGATAAAGGTCCAGAACAAGCCAGCTCTGACCTCAAGAACTTTCAGTTCTATCTGTGACTGGGACTTTGTGGTGAGCTTAACATGGCCAACCAGAGCTGGGAGATAAAAGGCAGATAAAGGGGAATGCTCTAAAGTCATTCCCCAGGACCATTTACCCCAGCTGGCCCACGGTGCAGTCTGGCTCCCTCAAAATTATCATTCGATTCAATTCAACCAGTGTTCACTCAGAGGACTAAAGATAAACTACTGAGTAAGTCCCTGCCTTCTAGAAGCATACAATCTAGAATTGAGGTTTAAGTCCCCGTGGAAAGAGAATCGCCTATCTTCTGTTCTCAGCTTGGACTACAAAGCAGCGGTGAAATATCAGGGGTGGCTGTGGCTGCAGGTACTGCCGAAAGGCCAGAGCGACTCACCATGAAGATCTTGAGGGTAAAGCCCACGTAGTCTTGCCATGCCACGCACAGGACGTAGGGCAGGTATAGCATGAAGTAAATGATGCCCCCACAGGCAGCTGCCAGGTTGGCTCTGGAGAAGAGCGTGCTGATCAGAAAGCACTGCAGAATGGTCACCATGGCGAACACAGACAGAAAGACAAACACCACGCTGGGGTCGCTGTAGGGCAGCAGGTTTCCTAACTGCGAAGAAAGAGACCAGTGATCCATGGGAAGCAGCCAGGGCTTATTCCTAGTCATCTTAAAAGACAATATAGAGAAACAGCGCTGTTCATTCTTCTGGTGAGTGAAATGAAGTCTACAGAAGGGAAATGACCAGCCCAAAGCCACACAGCAAAAGAACAGTAGAATCAGAAACAGAACAAAGTCCAGGCTTGATATTCACCAAGGTTCATCTCAACAGACAATTTTGTTCATTGTTTCTCCAAGAAATAATATCACCTTTTATGAGCACTATGAGCACCAAGAAAGAATTGCAGGAGACAGCATCCTACGTGGCCTCTCTCTCTGAAAGCCAAGGAAAATGGCCAGGCCATCTTAACATCCCCTGTGAGAACGTGCCATGGATTCTGGAGCCACGTAACCATCCAAAGTCTGTGGACCTGTCAAGTTTCTCCCAAGTAGTTGGTTCTGTTTCACAAGGACCTACCAACACACAATTGGCAGAGCAGCTCACACCCACCAGCCACAAGACCCCCATCCCGGCCACAGAGCTCAGTCCTGGCAGTCAGGTATCAAAGCATGAGGGGAGCTTGATTTCAGCAAGAACAGCTCTGCCATACTGCTGGGTGACCTCAGTGAAGTCCTTCACCTTCCTTGGCCTCATTTCCTCATATGTTAAATGGATTACTTAGTGAGGACATCATAAGACAGCATGTGCATGAGTTTTAAATAGTGTTTGGCAATCAGTAAGTGCTCACTTGTAATGATTAGTAGCTAGTTTTCAATTAATTATTAGTTCCTTTTCCTTGGTACCTCTCTGCTTTTTAAAAACATTTATTTTTAAAAGATGTATTCTTTAATGAAACAATTGAGAAAAAATTGGCACATGAGTCTATTAAAGTAAGGGGTGGACACAGAACTGCACTGTACAGAGTCCCCTTCATGGAAAGGCTTGCAGACTGGCTGTCAGTGGACAGCCTCAGGTGGCAACTGCTCTGGGTTTGTCCCAGCTGCAAAAAGCTGCCCAGCCCTGGGGCACATCTTTCCAGTTACTACTTGAGGGGCCTGGGACAATGGATTGTCAGAGAGGGAGGCCTTGGGGTAACCTAAAGGGCTGGACATTTCAACTCCATGGCCAGAGTGCCCGGGGGCTTAGCCATGCACCACAGTTCAACTCCTGTCTGTGCTCAATCCTGCATCCTCTCTGTTCCTTGTATAGATATAGATCCCTAAGAAATAAACATACACCAAACTCTATCTCAGCCTCTGCTTCCAGAAAATCTTAACCTACAACAGTATCTATCCTTCTGAATATGGTTTTTAGAAATTCTGGCAGAATCATTAACCAATACATACATCTAGGAAAATGAGTAACTCTCAGATACTGTCACAAGCCATTGCCAAACAGATAGCATGGTATGGTTAAGCATGAGACTCCTAGGTTCAGTCCAGCTTAGCTACTAACCAACTGGGTTGACACTGGGCAAGTTGCTGCCCTTCTCGGGGTCTCTGCAAGTTTCATCACTTTTCCCAATTATAAAATGAAGGAATTGCAGGAACTGCACCTCTGACCCTATCCCTCCCAAACAATCTGTGCTTTTCTTCTGCCCGGTAGCCCGGGGGGCATAGGGAGGAGCCAGTGAAGCAGCCTTACTTTCAGGATGACCACCAGTAGGCCGGCGCTCACAAGCAGAGGGATGAGGCTGCTGATGAACCAGCTGAACCAGAGGATACCGTTGTCCAGGCCCATGATGCGCATGGTCTCCTTCAGCCGCGCCTCCTTCTCATACACAATGCCCTTGATGATCACAGCCACTGAGTAGATCCAGGCCAGTGTCATGAAGAGAGGCATGGACCGGCTCATGACCCGCAGGAAGCTGGAAGGGGAGGGGAGGGTTAAAGGCAAGAGTGAACCAGGCTCCAGGGCCAACAGCTCTGGTCCTGCATACAAGAGAAACCACCAGGACCAAGCCTAAGATGGGCAGACCTGTGCACCCCGACAGGAATGCTTCGTGAGCGGGGCAATGCAGTGATTAAAAACTATTAACAAACTGATGCCAGAGTTCTTTGAGGGCTTGTTTTAGTAGCTAGATGATTATCAGAGGTCATTAAGCTAAATGTGATTTTAAAGTACTAAAACAAAGCCAACAAAACCAAAAACCCAACTCATTGTCTCATGAAAGTTCAATGTCTTCAAGGTCATCTCACTATCAGCTTGCCTTGCACAACTGTTATGACAGATGGTACAGAAACACACTTCAGGCAGCTCCTGTCAGTAACATATCAGATTTCAGATTCCAGATTCCAAACTAGAAAACGAAATGCAGCAAAGTCAAAGGGACACAGAATCTAGACTCTAAAACTCAAGGTTCAAGTCTCAGCTTTACCACTTATGCACTTACAGGGTATGTGACAACAGGCGTGTCCTTTCTAGAGTAAAGCTTTGCTTAGGGGTGTCTTTGGAACAATTTTCCTTTGGAAAACACTGGCTAATCTTTCTGAAGGTGAAAAGCAAGATAAATCCAGGTGACCTGGAAAAGCTAGAATGAACCTTGCAAGCAAAAGGGTGGCTCAATAAGAAGCTGGGAGAGATACAAGGAGAGTAACCCTGCTACTTTTGCAGTCTATTCTCCACACACACACACACACACACACACTCTCACCCTCACACAACAGAGAATGAAAGAGTTTCCAGAATTTGGAAGAGACATGACATACTTCAGATGCCTGCAATAACTACACCTCTGCCCCATTCTTGCTCTCTCACAAGGAATCATGAGCCACAGAGCCGCAGTCCCCACTTGGCAGCACAGTGACTAAGCACTAAAAGGTTACCTAAAAAGTCTAAGATAAAATGCACTTGTTCAGTTTTATTTGCATTGTTTGAAAATGTGGCTTACCACTTACTGAGAAGAAGAAGAAAAACTGATGTGAAGTTGGCTCTTCAAGGTCCGTAACACCGTGCCTCCGTATTTGGAGGACATGTGGATGTGTGGATATATTTGGCATGTGCTTGTCATGACACATTTTAAACTTGGAGATTGGGCCAACTTTGACCAAAAGGATAGGGTACGAAAAATAAAAGTTCTAGTAACCGTAGACCAGAAAGGAGTGAGGATTGCTGGTGTGTGGTGTATGCTCATGTGTGCCTGTGCCTCAAACTGTCAACTACCTACATCTGGCATCTTACTTCCTGAAATCTCCACACAACTTCAAAAACAACTGCTTTGCAGTAGCCATAGTCTTGTTTTCATCAAGTTTTTGACCAGTATCAACACACATATAAAATAAATTTAACCAAAGCATTCTGTTTCCTCTCTTGGCATGTGTGTGTGTGTGTGTGTGTGTACACACCCCACCTGGGGACAGTGCTAACCAGTTAAGTAAAGGTGGCCGCTTACTGGTAACTTACATGTCATCAACATAACAGGGGTAAGGCATCTGCTGCATGTACACGCCAGTTTTCCTCTCTGTGCCCGTCAGCACCCTGATGATTGCCTGCTCCACCACATCCTGCAGGTAAGCGAAGCCTCCCCAGACATACCGCATATCTTCAAAGGGGTCAGCCCGAGGACCAGGGTCCCAGTACCTTAAATCAAGCCACAGATGATTGAACATTCCTTAGAACCACACAACAAAAAATTCAATCACCCACAAGCCTACAGAGCCACTGTTTTTATTTCTGCATCGTACTTTGTGGTCTCAGTGACACGTGCGTGCACACTAAATTGCTTCAGTCTTGTCCGACTCTTAGGGATGCTATGGACTGTAGCCCACCAGGCTCCTCTGTCCATGGGATTCTCTAGGCAAGAATGCTGGAGTGGGTTGCCATGCCCTCCTCTAGGGGATCTTCCCAACCCAGCGATTGAACCTGTGTCTCTTACGTCTCCTGTACTGGCAGGTGGGTTATTTACCACTAGTGCCACCTGGGGAGCCCTCAGTGATATGTACATTTTTTAAATAGATATAATCGGAACGAGCAAACCACTTGTTGGTTTGTTTTATTTTTCCCTCCTCCATTGCTTCCTAACATTACTACAAGTGGATGTGTCAAAATTCACTTTATCATTTTTTATCTTGGTTATTTGCCCCCTTTTATAGAAATGGATAGCATTAGCACAGGGAACCTAATGTCTTTTTCCTTCTTTCTTTGTTCCAGTTGATTTAATTCCTTAGGACTAATTCCCTTGAATGGAAATGCAAAACGAAAAGACAAGGATATTTTATGACCTTTGAAACAGCTGTCTCCACCATAAATGTGCCAGTTGCACCAAAATCATGCCACGGATTTATCTTTGTTTGAAATTTTTACAAAATTATTAAAGTATCTCCAGTCACATTAGCTGCTCTTGACTTCTCTAAGACTGGCTGGTACAATGCAATTCCACTTACCCATCCTTGATCTTATTCGTCCTCTCCACATTGTCAATGTCCATCCGGATCTTGTATTTGACATGATGCGGTAACTCAATGCTGCCGGGAGCAATTCCAGTGAACACGACCCCAGCCCAGAACTTGCGCTCGTCCAGGAGCTCCATGGACTTGTTGATGAGCAGAACCTCTGTTGCTACTGGTTCTAGCTTGTTCAGGTTGACACACTGGAGGAAGAACAGCCATCATGAGACTGCTGACGGCCAGGAAAACAAGCAGTGGCCAAGGCAGCATCTATGCTGAGAGAAGCGCCAAGTGCAGGCCTTTTTAATCTTCATCCTCTCACGTCGTTCTCCAATATTCAATTGAAAATGGATTATTTGGGTTTTCACCTTAGCAATTTTAGAGAAATGTTGAATGTATTTTAGAGATAAGTTACTCATACTGATTTTTGCGGAGGGAAAGGGATTTAAACAATGATCAGGCCTCATTTTCTTCTGCTTTCTTCGTAATTTTGAGTCATAACAACTAATCAAACAGACCAAACAAAACTTTCATTTGTCCCTATTAAGTCACATCATTTTTTAGGACTCAAATTTTTTAAATGTAATCAGTCCTATTAGATTTTATGTAAGTTTCATAAGTAATGCTTTTTTAAGGGAATCCTTTGTTGCCATTAGGTAGCTGGATATCAAAACACAGGAAAAACTAGAAGACAATGGATAGAGATATTCTTGAGTCAGACAGAATAAAGCTAGAAGTTAGGTCTGTTTCTGTCTCATTCATTCAACTAACATTTTTTTTCAGTGCTTTTTCATACACCACCTGTATTTTTAAGCGACTTTTCATACACAACATGTATTAGGTTGGAGGGATGCTATTGTAAATAAGACTACACAAAATTTCTAAACTTTACTCCAGTCTGAATTGTATTGCATCATCTCAGAGAAAGAAGCCAAAGCCTTTTCTAAATGGTCCATAAAACAGTTAGTTCCTCACCTCCATGAAACGAGAGATGGTCTGGATTGCCCGGTTGGTCTCATTGAAGGCTTCTCTCCAGGTGTACACAGAACCGTTGGTGGACTGCACATCCTCTGGGTGCTTGGCCAGAAATGCCACAATATCTTTGGCCGTCCAGTCTAAGCCTTCCAGTCGCTGTTCCCAAAAGTCATCATTGCCCCTGCTGTCCAACAGTGTCTGCCATTCCAATGACAAAGTACAACTAAGTCTTGATGACCCCTATATGATTTATAAAATCCTTTTACATACATTGTCATTTTTTTATCTTTATAAAAACTGTGAGGTAGGTAACAGTGTTTCCATTTTACAGGTGAGACCACTGAGGCTGAAAAAAATAACTTTTTACCAAAGATGAATTATACACTAATAGGCACGGAGTTGACCAGTCAATGTCAGTCCAGTCTGAATCCAGTTTCCAGTATAGCTTAACAGTAAACGCTATTAACTACAGTAACAACAATAATCATGCTTATACTCTATATAATTACTGTTGGATTAAACACTTCACCTTATACAACATCTTAAGGAAGGTATGTCTAATAGTTTCCATTTCACAGATGAGAAAATAGGTTCATAGAAGTTAAGTCCCTAACCATAAGGTCACACAGCTAATAAGTAACAAAGTCAGGATATGAGACATGGGCTCTCAAATTCTATTGCACCTTCCCCTTGCATTATATCATCTTCCTCTTTTGAGATCCAGGCTGATAACTCCTCATAAAGACTCTAATTTCTAGACTGAATTAAGACAAACCTGTTTAGCTTAGGGAAAGAATGCTGCTGTTAAACCAAGTGAAACCTGATCTTTCCCAATTATAGGATGCATGGGTCAGGATGAAAAGGAGGCCTATCTTCCATTTCTTTTTCCTTAGCTGGCTGGCTTTCCACATGGGTCAACATGGAAGAGCAGGGAAATCAATCAGGAACTCAACCAGCAGGTGCAGAGGACCAGGGCAGAGGCCTGCAAAGATATGCTGCCAGAAAAATGGGTCTGTTTCAACCTCAGCTCATGGAAAAGAGAATCAGCCACAACTCCTGTCATACCTTCAAGAAGGCAGATGAAACTTTGACTCTACTGAAATGGAATCTCTAAAGGCCAAACTCTGCTATTCTTAAAATCAGTCTCATTTCTACTAACATTATAAGCTTTTCCCCATGTGGCTTCATATTTATTATTTTAATGGGAGCATAATAGTTTTTATAGGGTATATAAACTATAATTTCAGTAACTATTCCCATACTGTGAAACATTTAGTCTATTTCTAATTTTTCACAAAAAACAATTATTACAGCAATAACATTCTGTTTCGTAGGGTGACTTCTTTCTTTAAAATTATTTCTGTATGGGATACATCCCTGAGGGTGTGTGGAATGGAAGTACATGGGATGGCACACTTTTTATGGTTCTTACAATTTTCACTCCACATTGCTTTCCTATAGGGAATAACAAATGATATTGTCATCAGTTAGGATATGTATTTTTATTAACATAATAGATTCAAAATTGTATCTCACAAAGGTGCACAGGGGGATGGGTTAGCGATTCTGAAATGATTTTATTTGAGACTTGAACTGAACAAATAAAACCTGAGTGAAGACATGCGGTATTTGAGGTGAGGTCTACCCTGCCCAGTGTGGCTTCTGAGCAATACAGCCAAGGAGAGCAGCAAGGCCTGAGAGATGTGCCCAGTGGGATCACTGACTACATGATTATAGGGTATGAAGATCACTGTCAAGAGCAGTGTCTATGGAGGAAGCAGAGGTTGAAGGTGAAGGAAATAAATAGCAGCTCAGAAAGAACAATTGAGTATCAATGGGTTCCATGACCCAACAAAGAAGGGCCTCCAGATCTGTGAGTCCCTCTGGATAGAACAGGTGCAGACAGAGCCAGACACAGCAGAAGATAAGAGCTATCACAGAGTAGAGGGGTGGTTGCCAAGGGGCTGGGGAAACACAGAGGTCAAAGGGTATGATGCTCCCATTATTAGATCTGAGGATCTAATGTACAGCATGGTGGCCATAGTTAATGATACCATCCTGTATACTTGACACTTGTTAAGAGGTAACTAGGTGAAGGAAGGGACATGTTACTTAGCTCCAATGTGGTGATCATTTCACAGTGCAAACATATATCAAAACAACAAGTTGTATACGTTAAATACATACACTTTTAATTTGTCAATTGTACCTCAATAAAGTTGAAAAAAAGAAAGAGCTACCCCAACAGAACCAGAAGTCTCAGGCACTGCCTCATGTACCAGATGTTAGGCTTCAGGAGGTACAGAGGACTGAGAAGCCCAAGCTTGTGGAGTGAAATAAACACTCCTTAGTAAAGAAAAGAAAGCAGTTGGAAGAAGCTCCTTCGACTTCCACCACAGGCTGATGAGTCCCTAACTGGTGTCTCCAGCCTAACCAACCAGTTACACTCCAAGCCCTAGTATCCACTGACTTGTTGGACATCCCTACCATCCATCAGCTAGAAATTAGGAATTATCCCAAAACTTCCTTCTCTTTCACCCCTCCACAACCAACCAGTCCCAGGCTTCACCCCACCAGGGTAGCCTCTGCCCTGGTCTCTGCCTTACATCTTTCCTCTCTTCAACCCACCTGTCAAACCAGAGTAATGTATACGTTGCCAAAAACCCTTCCATGGATTTGTTAATGATGTGTCAGAGCTTAAAATAAAGTCCTTGGCTTGACACTCAAGGCCCTCTCAACCACACACCGTGCCTTTCTCCCCAGCCACAGCTCCTACATTTCCTATTTCACAACCTGGGTTCTCCAGCAGGATCCCCAATGAATGCCACGGCCACGTTGACAAGGGCCTCATCCCACAGGAACTGACAGCCTGTGACCTGCTGGAGCATCTAAGTCAAACTCCCTATTTAAAAGCAGGGGAAGCATTTATCTGCCTACAAACTAAAATTCATGGAGTTCCTTCAATATGGCCCCTCATCACCCTCTGAGACTCAGAAGGAGAGAAGTCCAACAAGTAGGAATGTAGATTCCAAGGAGAGGACCAGAAGAAGATGCCTGAGACCACACCAAGATTTATGACACTGTGGCTGAACCACATGAATTCCTTTGGAGGAGAGACTGGAGCTGAACAGAGACCGTCCTTGATGGGTATAAGTTGTTGTTGTTATTATTAGACAGGAATTATTCATTCGATCCATAGAAATTATTGTTCATGCTTCCCTGACTAAAGTCCCTTGGTTTTTAAAGCCTCCCAATTTAAGAATTAAATTGCAGGACCAGTGCAACAAAGATGACTCAGCTTACCCATCACTGGAAGGCCCCCAGGGTATGGTCCCTCCTAGGGCATCTCGGGAGGGTCCTGAGCCTGTGAGAGTACCTCTCTGGGTAGATATACCACCTGTAACACCCAGCTGCCCTTCTGATCAATGACGTGTCAAGACAAGAAACCTGGCAAAATCCATTCGTGCTTAATAGCAGCAGGAACAAAAGGAAGAGGCCTCTCTCACCATGGAGACAGGAAATAGTCTAATGATTCTCTGACTCAGCCCAAGGCAGGATGATGTGATTAAATGGCACTCAGGCTCAAGCAAAGGAGACATTTCGTTCTTGCTCAGACTCCTCTGCTTCTGAATCCAATTGTCTTCAGAGCACTTATCCCTTTTCAAGTGGTTCTGAAGCACTAAGTGAAATTCCCCTCCACGTAGTAACAGCAGCTCCTCACTCACATGGTGCCTTGGGGAGCAAGTATCTGTCATGAATCTACAGAACAGGCTTTTGCTCGCACACCTCTGTCCAAGACCTACCAGGACACCAGTAGGGCTGAGTAAGGTGCTCTGGCTCTACAGCCAGAAAATAGTTAAGGTCTTGTAATCACCAAACTCTTCCTCCAAATACCAATCCTGAGTTTCTTGGAACTCTGATTTTTGACTATCAGATGCCTTGATGCTGATGTGCATGAGATGGTGTAATCTGTGCACCATCACCTGTACCTCTGCCAAATGACAGCCCTGGGGCTTGAGCTTTGCTCAGTCCCTCTGTACTGGGTTCAATGTAAATAACTCTCCTCTCAGTCACTTCTTAGGAAGTAAAGAGCATCAAGCAGGCACACAGTAATCAGAGGGACACTCACCCGGACAAGGTCCATTTCTGAGCTGCTCTCCATAAAGGTCCAGATCTTTGGGCTGAGTTCTTGCCACATGCCTTCTAGATCATGAAACACAGCCAGTTCCTGGAAGGTCTTATTCACCTGGAGTCAACCAGGAAGCCAGGAGCAGCAAAAAATAAAAGAGGGGCAGTGACATGAGAAACTCAGCTACTCCCTGAAAAGACACTCCATCACAGAAGCCCTTTTCCTGTCCTTCCCATCCCCAAGAAGTGCCTGCCTGCAGCAGAGATTCAAACACTTAAGACTGGAGAGCTGGCCCTCAACAGTCAGGGCCTAGGTCAGCCTGGAGGTCCTCATTCTTTGGAAATCCCAGAAAAGTATACTCAATATACTCCATCTGAAGCCACCTTTATATTTTTGTTCTTAATTCTAGGAAGAGTCTGCTGAGGGCCTCTCGGGCCCAGGTGGCTTACCTCAGTCATAAGCTGCCTTGTAACTGGAGTATCAGGTGTATACAGGATCTTTCCAACAAGCAGGGGCTTAAGAGCTTTCCATATGATGCGGGAAAGAGGACTGGACTCCAGATTCTTCATCAAATCATTGCAATAAGGAGCTGTAAAAAGGATGAAAGGCAAATATTTGTATGCATGGTCATATATTTGTAGAAACTAACAAAAGCTTTAGAACCAGCTGGTCAGTCATAGGTTTAAATCTCAGCTCTGCCACTTAATGGTTATGTAACAACTTCAGATTTGTGCCTCAGTTGACGCCTCTGTAAAATTAAAGTTAATGACATCTACTTAGCAGAGACATGGAGAGGATTAACTGAGATATCGGTGGAGCCCCTAGAACAATGCTGGATAAATAACCAAAGTTTATTATAACACTGATGATGTCACAACTGAGACAATGTAGAAAAATACTTTTTACTATGCACAAGCCTAGAGTTGTCGCTCTAGATGACTTAACACCAGCCTTCAGCACTCTGTTTCCACTGGAAACAGAGGGCTGAATTTCAAACTTTAGTTTTCAAGCAGAAATAAAAAATCTCCCTTCAATTTCTAAGTCTCATAACAAGCACCTGAAATAAATGTAATGAATATCCCAAAGTGAAAAATACAAGTCATAATAGATAATAAGGTCTGATTACCCAGAAAGATTCCCAAATTTTTAAAAAATTTCACTCTGGGTTCTTTTAGATTCCAAGTATCCTCTACATGCTGCAAAGATAATATTTAAAAACAAAAACAAAAAAGAGGACTTGCTCACAGTTGTAGCTGTTGTGAAAATGAAGGCTCCCTCAGGTTGACTTACAAAGAGAGGGAGCAGAGGGGATGTCATTTCAGAAAGCTGCCTACAGTGTCCTTCCCTTCAGGCTCACAAAGCAACCTGCCACGGCTGGAATGCTTCACTCCAGAGAAGAATAAAAAGGTTCTTATGTTACAGTAATGCACTAAAAGCCACCTCACTCAGTGTCTGAAAGACACACCTGCGGTTAGAAATGGAGAAAGGCTCACTTGCATCATGTTTTCAAGGAAAACAATGCCATTGTCTTCAGCTGTAACACCGGCTTCTCGCTGCCACAGGCATAGGACACACATCACCACAAAACTGCCCAAGCGTGGGGAGCAGATACGGTGTAACAAGGTTCTCTAATGACACCTTGTAGCTAAGAACCAAAACCAAACAGCAGATCAAATGCCTGAGTCTGATGGCACACACGCCACCATGAACAGGTATTCTGGAGGCCATGTGTTTATGGACAAAAAGCATGGAGCCAGGCAGACCTGGTTCAATCCGGGTTCTTGCCAATTAGCAACAGTGTGACTTTGACCAAGTCACTGAACCTCTCCAAGCCTACAAAATTTGGGGCTATAAAACCTTCCTTGCAAGGAATTCCCTGACAGAGGTCAAGGTTCCATCCCTGGTTGGGGAACTCAGATCCCACAAGCTGTGGTCCCGCACAGCCAAAAAAGAAAAAAAAAGAAAAAAAACCTTCCTTGTAGGGTTACCATAAGGGTTAAATGAATTAACTTAAAAAATGCAAAGGACATAAGGAAATGTTCCCTAAATGCTATCTTTCATTATTGTTGTTATTGTTAAGTTTTTATTATAAACCGTGTCTCAAGGAGAGCAGGGGGGAAAGGGAAGGGAGATGGGGAGAATGAGAAGAACCTTGATCACTCTGGGAGCCACCTTCAGACATACCCCAGAAAATTGGAGACAGTGACATTCAATCATCCATTCACTTGATAAAAACACTGCATACCTGGGATGTGCCAGGCCCCTTTCACACAAGCGGGGACAATTCGCTGATTAGAAGATTCCCTCTTCTAGGAGCTCTGTCTGGGTGGCAAATAGACATGTAAACAAGTACCCACTGCTGCTATGTAGGATGAGGGTAAGCACAAGAGAGGGTGCCCCACAGGGCTGAGTCTGGGACGGAGGTGGTGCCAGGGCCTGGATGCATAGACACTCACATGTAGAGTTGTCATAGAAGGTGCCAGCGTCGTCCTCTGTGCCGTTGCCCCCGAAGAGGGCCTTGTAGTTGTTGTCCTCGTACCAGTTCAGGGACTTGATCTTCAGGCCCCCGCCCTCAGGATGGCCGCAGATGATGCGGGACACAGCCTGGTAGATCTGGGTGGAGGAGCTGGAGCTGTTCACGTTGGTCAGAAACATCACCTCCTGCCGCATGTCACTCCAGCTCCTCATGCTGAACAGCTGGGGGAGGGAGCAGGTGGAAGGAAAGCGGTGGGAAGGTTGAAGACACAGAAGACGAAGAAACAGGTTAGTTTCTTCACCTCTACAAAGCCTTATCCCAGAACATAACTTGTCTGACATCGCCTCTCGGAAGCCTGGCGATGGGGCCACCAGAGCCAGGCTACCCCTCTGTGGAAGAGGAACTGGTGTCATCTGAGAGACTGTCTGAGATGCAGCTTCTGGTCTATCTAGAGTTCAAATCCACTTTGTCACCAGGTGCCCAGGTGGTTCCCATCCACATTAAAGACTGAAGTACAGCCTAGAAGTTGGTGGAGCCCCTGGTGATGGGCTTTATCTCATTCAGACGATCATCGGGTTTCTAAAAGAGGATGCTTTCCCTGAAGAATCATGTGTTCACGTGTATCCATCAGGAACCGCTCACATCCTCGGTCATGGTCTCATTTCTAAAACACCTCAAACTTCAGTGTGGAAACTGAGGTACCTCCTGCCCCTTGGCAGAAAAGGCAGTGTGTGTGAAATCCCCACCCTCGTCTCAGCTAAGTGCCAGGCACTGGGAAGGAACACATGATGGGAGCTCGACTTTGAATCTCAGCTACATCCTCACTGGCTCACATCCTTCGGGAAGTCACTTCTCTGAGGGCCCTACTTCTGATCAAGACGATGAAGCTAAAACAGTGCGTGGCAAGAAGAACATCACACAATATCCGCTCTCCAAGAGGACCCTGCACAGAACAGCCCCTCCCCGGAAGAGGCCCCAGGCAGCCAGGGGCTGAGTCTGGGACTTACATGTGACCTGCGCTTTGTCTCACACACAAATGTACTCCAGCACCCTGTGGACTTCTTGGCCCAGTGGCTCTTATGATTAACTCTTCACAGAGCACTTTGTATTTCCACACATTTCACAATAAATCATTAATATACCCTTCCATTCCTTGCCCTGTCACTGCGTGTCCAGGCTGAGGTGCGGCAAGCAGAGGGGAGCGGTAGCGGGACGCCACTCGTGCTCTGGAGGCAGTCTAGGCTGACTCCACGACCTGGTTTTCTGTCTCACAAAGCCCGCTGATCCCTGTGAGTGAGAAAGTCCTGGGTGCCACAGACCCTGCCTCTGCCTTCAGCCTGCAAAGGGGAACCAGGTGCTCCGGGGGTAGTCAGAGGTCACAAACATTCTTCCCTCCAGAGAGGGAGGCTTTGACATCCAGAAAACACAATTAGATGGCCAGCTTTTCCTGACTTTATCTTCTGAGGTACACAGACAGGGAGGGGGATAGGCAGTCAGGCCATTTTTCCTTTTGCTGGTGGGTGCAACAGCCCTAGAGATTTTTGAAGGACAGCACAAAAGCCACTCAACTTCTCTTTCTCGCCACCACCATCCTGCCATCCCCCGATCAAAAGGACAAATCTCTTCCCACATAAAGTCAGCACATCTTTGGATAGAAGCACTGTAAGCAACTGAGTTATTCCAAATTCTTGGCTCTTCCCAGAGCCTGCCTTAGGGGCAGACTCCTACTTGTTCTAACTTCAGCTCCTGCCCCAAGCCTCCCCATGAAGTGCCTCCCACCACAGGGAAGGCAGCCACTCAGCCTCCAACCCACAGATGGTGGCATCTGATCATCATCTATGGAGAGAATGAACTACTGAGGCTTTCTTAATCCACTGCCATGGCTTTCTCCTGCCCTTGCCCCATCACAGTCTCTTCTCAGCCTACCATTGGAATCATAAACAACTCTCATCCTCTCAGCCACACCAGACACCCCTGATCCAGACCCTCCACTGGCCTCCCATCTTACTCAGTGTAAATCCAGCCTTTCCAGGTCTGCACGGCACTCACCTCCTGCTCTAACCTCATCTCTGACTGCCCTCTCACTTGCTCTCTTTGTTCTGGCCACACCGGCCTCCTCCCCGGTCTTTACACAATCATGCCCTGCTGCTGCTGCTGCTAAGTCACTTCAGTCGTGTCCTCATGCCCTACATCAGTGTATCTGGATCTGCGGTTCCTCCTGCTTGCAGTGTCATTTCCTCCATGTTCAGATAGCACCTGACTAGACAGGACTTCACGGATCACCCTCCCCTTTAAAATACCACCTCGTGCCCCTCCATCCCTCTTACCCAGCTTCGTCTTCCTTCAGTGCAGGCATCCCTGCTGTCCCATTATACACGGACTGGCTTATTTCTGTCTCCTGCCCCACTGCAGTCCCACAACAACCAAGAACTTAGTGTGCTCACCGCGGAGTCCCTAGCACCCAGCTGTGCCAGGGTCCTAGCGGGTGTGGACAGACAACCAAACACTGCTCCCTACCCTGCCTCCCCAGGCTCACCTTCCAGAGGTGAAGCTCATGCCCACTTTCATCCCTCTGGCTCTCAAAGTCCCCATTCCCTTACAACTCCCAGCCCTGTTAGTCCAGTTTCTTTCTCTGAATAGTCTCCTTCCAACTCTATTCCAGTTATCATGAGGGTTCAGACAAAAAGTGCTAAAGCTGCAAGAATGTGGGCTTTAGAGGCCAACCATCCTGGGTTCAAATCCTAGTCTTGCCAATTAACCCACTAGGTGACTGTGGGCAAACTGTCTAGCTTTTCTGAGCCTCAGTGTCACCTGTGCAACAGGCATAGTCGGCCTCATCACATTTGTCATGTGGATCACCCAGGGAAACAAGGGGAAGCTGCAAGAAACATGGCAGCTTACCTCCCTTTCCTTTCAAGGGTTGTGCTTTAGTCACAACAACCAACTTTCTTTCCAAACAAGGGCACTTATGTATTTATCTTCTCCCATTTGTCCCAGAGAAACTCTTAGATAATGAGTCACTGGTGGCAAAAGTGACTTGTCTTTGTGTTCCACTGAAAGGAGTAGGTGGCCCTTGCTGCCCAGGGCCAGGGCATAAGCAGGACACAAAGAAGCAGCTGCCAAGAAAAATGTATATTGTTCAGCTAGAGAGTTTCTACCATGTGAGCAACAGAACATCACATGCTTTCAATTATTTTTTAACCCTAGACAAAAGGCAGGCCAGTGATGTAAGAGGAAACGGCTATAACCAGACTGTGAGTTTAGAGGCAGCTTCAAATGTTAGATCCCTGCTATGCCTTCTCTAGGGCTGGCAGAGGGCACAGGGCAAGTCACCGTCAACTAACAGGGCTCAAGAGAGATGGCAATGGACTTGCAGGGCAGTTTCTGTTTCTCATTCTGCCTCCTGGAAGAACCCCAGGAGACCCAACTTCTCCACCTACAGAGAGGCCATCAGCATTCATAACCAGAGTAACAGATGGCAGCCTGGAAGAGGGCTTCTCCTCCTGAAAGGAGCCGGAAAGCCAGTCCTCTTTGGTCAGACACATAGCAGCAGGACTGACAAAGAACAGGATCGAAAGTGCCACGCTAGGTAACATGTTGACAGAGCTGAGCCTCGGTGCTTTCTGTACTTCCCAAACATTCTGCATTTTCCTTTGTGAACACGCAATACTTTATTCTTGCTGTTGTTGTTGTTCAGTTGCTAAGCCATGTCCAACTCTTTGCAACCCCATGAACTCCAGCATGCCAGGCTTTTCTGTCCTTCGCTATCTCCCTGAGTTTGCTCAAACTCATGTCCATTGAGTCAGTGATGCCATCCAACCATCTCATCCTCTGTCACCCCCTTCCCCTGCTACCCTCAATCTTTCCCAGCATCAGGGTCTTTTCCAATGAGTCAGCTCTTTACATCAGGTGGCCAAAGTATTCTAAGTATTTATTCTTAGAAGACATAAAGTGAGCTTTGATATTTGAGAAAAATCATAAAAACACCAAAAAAAAAAAAATGAGTTAAACAAGCAGTTCATAATAGGGCTGGACCAAGTCTGAGAAAATTTTGCCACAAATTATTCCCAATGTCTTATACATTAAGGCCTGTGTGGTTTCTGACCATCAATCCCTGGCTCAGCTCTCTACACAGTGGGCTCCAGACCATTGGTTCCTCTTTTCCAGTCTATTCTGAAACAAGGCTGGGTGTCAGAAAGGCAAGCACACGCTGACTGGGAAGCAGAGAAGTGCTTAACCGCTAATCTTGTGAGTCAGGCCCTCTGATCTTATGACAAAGGTGATTCTGTTAAGTAGGAAGTTAGGTAATTCTAATACACTTGTAAACATGTGGACCAGAAAGGCAAACTCAACATTTATCAGGAGACTCTATTCCCAGAGTTGAACTCAAGGGGCCAGAAGTTCACAAGGCAAAGATCCAAAATAGGGGTACCAGCTTCTCCCCTTCAGTTAGGAAACAGACGTTCTGGTAAAAAGACTGTCCAGCTTTATTACTGAAGAAGAAATAAGGAGAAGTTGCTGTAAGACAAACACAGTACGTGGAGGACAAGGAGGAATCATCTCCTCTTCTAATGAGTAGAGGTCCCATTAACTTGGGACCAGGAGTAACAATTGGAGAAAGTCCTAGGCTAGACATCGGGCCTTTAGCTACTAGCTAATTATCCCTGAGACATCCATGAGTCTTGGTTTCTTCATCTTTAAAGTAAGGAGATCAAACCAAGTAATTTTTAAGGTCACAGATGCTTCTAAAGTTGATTTTACATTTTTTATGACATTCATATCAAATGGACTCTCTGAATCAAATTCAGGGTGTAAAAAAGTCATAATGGATGGTCTGCCCCCTCGGACTGAAAAGATATGACTTACCTCTTGGGCCAGATTCCCAAGACTATCCATCAAAGCTTTTGTGGCTTCAGCCAGCTCCTCGCTCGGGAAGAGAGATGTAGAGTTTAGTTTTGTCTGCAACGAGAAATAAATAACTGTTTCTAAACTCAATGTAGACCTGAAATCTCTATTTAAAAATAAACAAGTTGATTAAAACTATTCATAATCTTCAATTTGAAACACAAGAAACCCACTCTTAACCAAAATAAGACACTAAAATTATTCTAACTATATGTTTGTAGGTTATTCATCTCAGCTAAGAATTACTAATTTTTGGATGAATGTTTTTAAATGGTGTAGGAATATGTATTTCAAACTAGTTGATTACACAATAGATAAAAATGTCTGATGTGTTTGTGCCCGGTGTAAAGCTGACCATAAATTCCCAACTCTGTCTATGGTTTTGCTAGAAAGACAACATGGAAATGGCCTTGAGAAATAAGTTTGTGATGGTTCACAAGAAAGGAAGAAAGGATAACATTAAAAACTGCCAAAAGCATGGAAAGAAGGGATTCTCTTTTATTCTACTCAAGTCAGCACTGTCTCTAACACTGTAAATTTACTTACTTCTAAATATATTAAAACTGATTTTAACATATTAAAATGTATTATTTTCATATATATTAAAATTAATTTAAAATAATTTTAAAATACCTGCTTTATGTTTAGTTTGAGTCAAATAACTATATTTACTCATTGACATACTGCTATTATATGCCACTCAGCTGCATAGCCAATATAAGAAAATAAATTAATTTAAGCCCAAGGTAAGATAGGTTAGGACAGAAAATCTAAGCTAGAGAAGAAAAAGAAAAATGATGCACAGACTCTGAGGCCAGAATTGGTTTTGAAGTTTTCAGGCTTCCAAAGAAAAAAAGATGCAGGGTCAGTTTCATCACTCTTGTTTGTCCAATAGAAAAAAAAAAAATCTCACCCAAAAGCCCATCTTTCTTTGGCAATTCTATAAGCATCATTTTGCTCAATATCAGATCCTTGCATATCCAGAGAAAACTGAACTCGTTTAATACTTGTCTCTTATCTCAGAGATTGCTGTGAAATCCTATGGCAGATGACACAAAAGACAGCTGAAAGTATGACTAGATGGAGTTCATCATTAGCTCTGGGAAACAGCAGATGCAGAAGACTAAGTATCATGATCATCATAATATCCTAGCATAACCCTAAAGGTTCCTTTCTGATTAAAATTTGTCTAAAAGTTCTATGGATAATTTTGCCCAGCATGATTAGTGAGCTCTCCTACAACAGCTCACTCACCAGAGACCAGCCTTCCCACACTCCCAGTCCTCTGATGGGCCCAGGCTTTCCTTTAAATGACTCACTCCAGTAGGTCTCTGTGACACAGCTCACAGGCTGTGTTAATGTTCATTCCTTCCATGAAGCAGTCATGAGCAAAACCAGGTGGGGGCTTTTTGTTTGCTTTGCCTTTCTCTCTTCAAGTTCACATTATACCTAAAGGCTATCACACTGAAAGTTGAACCTACACAGAGACCTTGGTAAGGAAAACTTACAAACTGAGAGGTCTTAACTGGGAGACACAGGAGGTAAAAACTATTTCCTTTCACTTTGGGGGGCTTGGATACTATAAAATACAGAGAGGAGACTGATGTAAATCAGATTTAATATTACAGATTAATAAGGAAAGATAGGCTATTCAACCAGAGAAGGCGATGGCACCCCACTCCAGTAATCTTGCCTGGAAAATCCCATGGACAGAGGAACCTGGTAGGCTGCAGTCCATGGGATCGCGAAGAGTCGGACACAACTGAGCAACTTCACTTTCACTTTTCACTTTCATGCATTGGAGAAAGAAATGGCAACCCACTCCAGTGTTCTTGCCTGGAGAATCCCAAGGACGGGGAAGCCTGATGGGCTGCCGTCTATGGGGTCGCACAGAGTTGGACACGACTGAAGCGACTTAGCAGCAGCAGCAGTTCGACCAGTGTTGCCAAGACAAGTAGTTACTCATCTAAGAGAGTAATTTTTCCATCTCACACCACTATATGAAATTAAATTCTTGGTAATTGAACAGCTAAAACTAAAAACGAAAGTTAAAAGATATACAGGAGAAAATGTATTTATGAACTTGGGGTAAGGAAGGTCTTCTTAAAATACAGAAGTCCAAATCAAAAATGGGAATTGAACTTCTGAAAGTAAAAACTCCGCACCAAAGACACCATGAACAAAGTGAAAAAATAAGCCAAAGACTAGAAGAATGGATTTTTTAAAAAATTTTTAAATAAAAATGGAATACCAAGCATCAGTTAAAATTAACCAGATGCCACATTTATCAACATATATAAATCTCAAAAACATAACACTGGGTGAAAAAGACAAGTTGCAGATCAACATGCACACATATATAATGTGAACGCATGCAAACCAATACAGTATATTGCTATTAACCAAATGTGAATATATATACAGTTGGATAAAAATATGCAACTTCAAGATACCAGCTATCTTTGAGGAAAGAGGGGAATATACAGATGACAGCAACTATATCTGTAGTGTGTTGTTTTTTGAAAGGAACTATTTCATAATTTTCTTTTCAATTAAAGGAAAAATAAGAAAAAAGGAAGAGGGAAGGAGATTGGCAGGAATGAAGGATAGGAATATAGGTTAGGTTGAATATATATCAGATTCGAAAGATGTCTAACTCCCTTGAACAAAATTAACCCCAGGCAAGATGCCTTGAAACGAGGCCACACAATGAAATCTGAGAACCAAGAGCCTGCACCAACCATTAACTGTGGTCTCTTGCTCATATTTACTTGACAAAGGCAGACCAAGCTTGCCAATAGTATTTCCAAAGAGCTCCAGTAAGCCATTCACAGTTTGGAATTTCTACTACTATTTTTCATAACCAAAAGCATTCCCTTGGCTATAAATTCATAGAGGTCCCCATTGAGCTCCCCTGCACAGGAGGCAAGATTTTCTTGTATGAAGGAAAACAGGGATAAGGGGAAAAATTAAATCTTTAGTGGAGACTGTACATTCTGTGTTAAGCTAAAAGGAATTCATGTATTATTCAATATTTTTAGATCATAACTAAATACTATACTAGCATTATAAGAAGAACAGACAAATGAGTATTATATTACTCAAAGCCCTTACCCATTTCGGTAATATGTGTTAATCACAACACTGCAACATTTCCTAAAACCATGACACTCTGGAGCACTGGCTCCATAATGACAAAAGCCATTATGCCATTCTTTCTGGGTCTAATAGATGACTTCTTTATATTCTTTTTATCCTCCTTAAGTTTTTCCTTCCACATGAATTCTCTTTTTCTTTTCTAAAATTGAAGTAACAACAGTTTATAACATTATATGAATTTCATGTGTTCAACATTATATTTCTATTTCTGTGTATGCTGCAGCATGTGCCCCACCAAAAATTTAGTTTAAATTGTAAAAGACTGATTTTTTTTTTAAAGGCGATAACTTATCAAAGTCGATTTGATTTTAATTTCTGAGTTGGTGTTTTATTTCAGCTCAGTGTCCAGCACAGTTCCTGGCACATAATAAGTAGGCGCCCAAGAAATGTGGAAGAAAAGTAAAAAGCAAAGGAAAGACCACATCAGGAGGGTGAGAAATGGACTGGTGTGAGTCCTGCTTCATAGATCATTCAAATTCACAAATATACCCTGTTTCATATTCACCTCAAGTCACTCACATCTGCAGCCTTAAGGTGGCTCCCCTTGCTCCAAGGATGAGGCCCAATAGCCTGCAAAGGCTAAATGAACATTTCCCTCAGCACCTCTGTAGTGTCATGTCTTACCATTCCTCTCCCCATCAAATTCCCCATAGCTACATCTGGTCCACTCTGACCTACTCAATCATGCACAGTTCCTCTAAATGCCACCTTCTCTTGCCTCTTTCCTCGGAGCCCCATGCATACATCACGTCCTCTGCATGGAAAATTCTTCTGTCTTTACCTGGCGAACCTCTATTCTTTCGGTTCCAACTTAGAGGATGTTTCTTTCCTAATCCTCAAAGACCAGGTTAGGACACCCTATCAGAGGTCTCCTGATGCACAGCACCCAGCAGAGAGGCAACACTCTGAATAGCATCTCTTCCTTTCTGTGTCCCTCCTCTCCCCAACGGATCTATACCTTGTTTACTACTGTCTCCCTGACCCCCTGTGTGGGGATTTCCTGAAAAAATGAAGTGTTTGTTTATAGATGATAGCTATACAAAGGGACAAGTGGGAGAGATGACTATTAATGCATTAGAAGTGGTAGCCAGATAGAAATACCAGACAGAGCATCTGTGAAATTAAAATGTAATTGGAAATCCTTTTAAGCTTAAAAAAATCTTATCCACACTCAAAATTTTGCAGGGACTCCACTACTACAATGAGATGTGCTTGTACATATATTTGAATAGTATTCTCAATATAAGACACAATTTTGTTTCCTCCTTGCAAATGCATGTTTTAATGTGTTCATTGTACATTTCAAACCTCCCTGAAATACTCTTACAAAGCAGACTACAATCTCTGCTTCACTTTGCCCATATTCAGAAAAGCCAACTCAGGGCCAGGATTTATATGTTTTACTTCCAATTGAAAATAAGTCAGCCACATACCAGGTAAAAAGACTATCATCACCCAAAGCAATTACTACTGTCTCTTTGCAGTCATTTACATGACAATAAAAATTGTCCTTTGAGAAACATTTTAATAATTTTTATTGAAGTAGGGAATTATAACTCATGTCTAAGGACAGTACTAATCTTTTAAAAGCAATTCAACAACTTAAATATTAAATTTTAAATTATATGTGATTAACGCATTAAAATATTTCATTTTTGCTATTTCTAAACATAGTTAAATATACCTACTACCACATAATTCAGGATCAAAAATCAAGCCTTTTTCTTAGACATGGCAAGAAAGAAATTATACTATTTCAAGTAAACTGTATTATTTCAAGGAAAAAATAGTATATTTGAGGCAAAAACATCTGTCTATTTGGAGTTGAGTCATATTAACACACTGCTTAGTTCAGTAATTTATCCCCAGTTCTGTGTTTCCCCTGTTCTCCCAGGAATTAGGTGAACAGAGTCTAAAACAGTAAATCCCTGAGAGGTGTCATTCTACAATTTACCAAATGATAGCAATTGCAATTGCTTGTCAGGCAAAAGCACATGTTGTAAACAGGTGGGCAATAAAATTATACAAAACCTGATACTTCCCACAAGAGTCTGTGTTCCAGGCAGGAGGAGAAGGAAAACCAAGTGTTTTCTCCTGCAAAACATTGTCACTGCATGTGACAAACTGAGAAATACCTAATCCCCAAAAGCTATGAGCCAAGCTGAGTCCTTATCAAAGGGTCAAGAAGACGCTAAACCAAAACCTTCAAGACAAGAATGACTGTTCACTCCTCTTATACCTGCTCCTTCTATCCCTGCACAGTCCAGCTGTGAGCTCACTAGTCCTCTGGGCACTTCAGGGCACCACTCACCTTACCTCCTTTGTCCCGTGAACAGAGTTCCACCTTTGCAAGAGCGGACTACATACATCAGAAGATACAGAAACAGAACACTTGGTTCCATGGAGACAGAACTTTCTGTTTTGGGTGAAGGTACCACCAGAAGTCAAGACAATCTAGTCACATAGTTGTGCAATGTCTAAGTTGTTACTGAAATAAAGGTCAGTCCGTATGCCTGTCCTTGCTAACTCAAATCAGATACCGTTTCCCTTGCCACAAGGATCAGACACCATCACTGAGACAGGGCTAGAGGCCAAGTGTACTCAACCACACAGACTTTCACTGGGGATCACGGTGTTCCACGTTGAACAAGCTGTTGTTAGGGAGCTGCTGGGAAGGGCAACCCTCACTTTACAGAACCCAGAACCTGTGAAGAATTCCTCAAATTCCCAATCTCAGCCTTAAAGTCGGTTCTCCGTGTTCACTGGAATGAAAGCACCATGGTGGACCTTGTCTGTCTTGTTCATGGCTGAAACTTCAATGCCTTCAACCAGTAACTGGTACAAAGCAGACAGACAGTAAATATGTGTTAGTTTTGTTGATGAATATCTCATGCCTTGTTTAGAGATGCTCTGCTTCCCAAAGTTACTGCTCTATTTGGTTATGCATGACAAACTTTAATGAGTAGTGTTTACTGTGCCTTAGAGTCACTCTCAGAATACAAGCAAGAAAGTACACAGGGCTGGAATAGGACTGATAAAAAATGCCAAGGGCACTGAAGAAACACTTCAAAGACTTAATGAAATATTGTTCCAATGTATGTTCTAATCCAAAGGCAGTAATGGCAGAATGAACACTCTCCCTGAAGTTGTCCGCATGCTAATCTCTAGAATATGTCAATCAGTTATATCATACGATAAAATGCACTTTCAATTCAGTGCAGTCATTCAGTCATGCCCGACTCTTTGCAACCCCATGGACTGCAGAACTCCAGGCTTCCCTGTCCATCACCAACTCCCCAAGCTTGCTCAAACTCATGTCCATCAAGTCGGTGATGCCATCCAACCATCTCATCCTGTCATCCCCTTCTCCTCCCACCTTCAATCTTGCCTAGCATCAGGTCTTTTCCAGTGAGTCAGTTCTTTGTATCAGGTGGCCAAAGTATTGGAGTTTCTGCTTCAACATCAGTCCTTCCAATGAATATTCAAGGCTGATTTCCCTTAGGATTGACTAGTTCAATCTCCTTGCAGTCCAAAGGACTCTCAAGAGTCTTCTCCAACACCACAGTTCAAAAGCATCAATTCTTCGGTGATCAGCTTTCTTTGTAGTCCAACTCTCACATCCATCCATACGTGACTACTAGAAAACCATAGCTTTGACTAGATGTACTTTGTCAGCAAAGTAATGTCTCTGCTTTTTAATATGCTGTCTAGATTTGTCATAGCTTTTCTTCCAAGGAGCAAGCATCTTTTAGTTTCATGGCTGCAGTCACCATCTGCAGTGATTCTGGAGCCCCCCAAAATAAATTCTCTCATTGTTTCCCCATCTATTTGCCATGAAGTGATGAGACTAGATGCCATGATCTTTGTTTTTGAATGTTGAGTTTTAAGCCAACTTTTTCACTCTCCTCTTTCACTTTCAGCAAGAGGCTCTTTAGTTCTTCTTTGCTTTCTGCCATAAGGGTGGTATCCAGATGTAAAAAGTAATGAACATTAATGACTGATTCCTAGCACTGATTTATAGAAGAAAATGTCTACATTACCAGCCACTGTTTTCAAGCACATAATTTATATCACTCACATAAATTAAATTATTAACTTCTTTTTATTGAGCATCTAATGTGTACTGGCCCTATGCCAGACTTTTCATATATGTGAGCAATAATCACAGCAAAGGGCAAACTACATTATCACTATGTGAAAGAATAGGAAACTGAGGCTTAATTTATCTAAGGTAGCACAACTGGTAAAATGCTGAGGCAATATCTGAACCCAGAAACAGCTGACCCCAAGCCTACATCCTTTCTACCCTGCCACACTTCCCCACTGTTATCAAAATACTGTGGTCCAAGTAGTCATCAGAGGACTGAAGGAGACCCAGGAGAAAGAATCAGAATATCTTGACTGAAAAACAGAGAAACAGCCACACCAAGAAAAAGAGAGAAAGAGCAGAAATGTTTCAAAGCATGTCTCTCCTCGAAACCCACTTTTGGTGCAGAAATACATATTGACAGAACAGTTTCTCTCTCTCCCACCCCCTAATGTTGGTTGCTGCTCCTATTGTATTTCTTGGCACAATTAACTGCCTGTGTACAAGGAGGTCTCACAGCACACCCATCTGCCATCACCAATACCAAAATTCCAACCAAATGGCAAAAGCAAAAGGCTGCTTAATATAAATCAAGTATCAATCCCAGTGCTCCAATTAAGGCACTGCTTTAAGAGTCACATTTCAAAATGTTTGGAAGTCATTTTATCCCAATGGTATCTCCTAAAACATCTTTACACAGAGCCATCCTGGCCACTCACCATGTTCTGATTCAAGAGCCCCATTTTCTGATTTTAGGAAGAGAGATCTCACAATAACAGCTGACAGGCAGGAGCAGAACCTGAAATGCTCCTATGCCCAAGAGATGTGAAGGAAGCATATGGCAGCCACCCTAATCAACACCTGCCGTGAACCAACTGGTCTACAAGGCTCCACCACAACACAACAGGATGGGCTGTGAAGCAGCTGACAGTGCTGACAGTATATTTCCACACTCCCAATCACACTAATTTTCCCAACTAGGGAGAGATTTTTCAAGTAAAACCCTAAGCTATTGACTGTCAGATTATGAAGGCTTTGCTGTCTTTCTACTTAGAGCGTAATTCAGAAATTACATAATTGGAGGGATTTTACTGGGCTGTGCACACAATAGGTGTTTAATGAGTAAACAGAAATGAAACAATGAATGGGCACCAGAGTAAATTTATTCTGTCTTCTAAAAACACCCATCTTTCCAAAGTTCAAATCATCCCAGCTGAAAGGGTGAACATTTCTGTCTTGTAGCGAAGCAAAGCCAAACAACCAAAATAGTCCAAGGAAATGCGCTGGTATTTGCAACAACCTCTGACTCTGACTCATGATGCAGAAAGTGCCAACAGGCTGCAAGTGTCTTCACAGGTGAGCTTATCCGACTAGGCCAGTTATCTGGGGCTGCAAACCTCTCTGTAAATTATACTACAGAATCACAGACCACTAGAAAAAAAACTCAGTATATTTTTTAAAACGCTGAAATAGAAAATACTATTTCTGGAAGAGAACAAAAACAGATCTTATGCATTGAGGCTAAGCCCTTCACACTGATGGGGGCCACAATAAAACCTGCCAGGGAAGCAGCAGAATTCAGTTTTACTACTATCTTCACTTCAGGCAGAGAATCAAGCAGGATACAAGGACTCTTCGATGGTCAGTCAAGAGTGTAAACTCTGGGATGTGTTTCTAAGGAACGTTCTAGGATATGATGCAGGTACAGGGTCTAGAAACTGAACCTTCTTAGTACTCCAGGAGGGCCCATCTTTCTCTAGGGAAATCATGGTGTGCAAAGTCCCAGAAGTTTCCAATGTCTTTCTATTGTAACGAGGAAGATCTCTTTCCAGGCATGTTCTTCTTCCAGGGCTTTTCCCCTGGTTTTAAAAGAGCCTACTGACAATCAGGGAGCTATCTGGTAAGCAGGAAACCTGAATGCTGGATGGATGCTAAAGGATGTTGTTCACAAGGCATTTTACCAGAGCTTCCAGAAAACCTAAAGAAAGATACTTATTCTGGAACTAGGCACAGCACTGACAACCAGAATGCTCAGATTTAGTCCTGTTTTTGGATTAGAAATGAATGTGTATTCTCATGGACTGCTTCTTTGAACTAGTGATTCCCAACTGATAATCAGACTTCGTTGGTATTTTTTAACCTCTGAAAGCAATTTTGTTATTTTTTAAGTTAATTATTGCATGTGCTCCCATTTAATCCCAGGGTTTTCCCACTGAGACATCTCAGTGTTTCCTTTCTGATACACTTTTTAAAATGGACATCCATCTTCCCATTAATGGTTTTGAGACTTTTTTTTTTAATCTAGAGAATTCCTTCTTCAAATGAACCTTTACAACATTAAAAACCATAAAAAAGTAGGTCTTCTCTGAAACAGATTTGGACTCAGAGCCACACCCAACTCACTCTTCCCTTACTGACTCTTGGGGAGATGGCTCGGAATCTGAGCCATCACATCTCCAACTCCCAGCCAGCCCTATGTTTCTACAAAAACAAATTCATGCTGTCCAGGGGAAAATGTCACATTCTAAAAGCTTCCCTACACAGCAAGCCTACTCACCAGGACTGGCTTCAGGATATCCAAGTTGGAATGAAGCACTTGCTCTGCGGCATTCAGTTTCTCCCTTGGCAGGCTGCAAAACCTAGAAACTTCTTGGTCACCAAGTCGAATCACCTCTCCCAATTTTGATCCATTGCACAGACTGGTCAAATGTAACTGGTAGCCTTGCAAAAATACCTATAAACATTTCATGCAAAGAGAGAGAAGTAAAACTAGATTACACAGATGGGAAGCAGGGTCCTTGAAGCCTCTTGGGGGAACTTCATATCAATATCACTTTGAGGAATGGACACTACTATACCCTGTCCAGAGCACTGGGTCTCTACTGAACTTCAGGATGAAACAAGGCATGATGCTACAGGACATTCAAAACCAGAATGTGGCATTTGACTCATCACCTCCACACTCTTCTCCTTGGGAAGGGAAATCCTGAGTCTAATTCTTTTTCTCAAAAGTGGGACACATGACTCAGCAAATAGGAATCTGGAGTCTGAACTCCCCAAATCACTCTTATTAGAGAAAATAGAAAGTTCTCATTATTTTGAAATAAATGATATTTTAAACTGGGGTTGGACTAAATCGTGGGGGAAATGTATTTATACTATTTATTTGTAGATAAAGATATTTAACTAACGCATATAACTATGTTCAAACAATTTCAGAATGTGGAACTCTTCCTTTTACTTGTATCAAAGCAGAGTACTAGAAAGTCAAGCCTCTTATCTCATTGATGGATAAGAATGACTTAGAACTGGCCTACCCATTATAGCAAAGACCTTCTTGGCCATATCTTATGTAACTAACTTTACTGGATCTAACACTTCTTCACGTATGGCCCTTACTGTCCATTAGGCAAAAGTTCCATAAGATGAGAGACCTTGTTTTTTCATGTTCCTTTNAGAGGCGACAGCTTGAGCAAAGGCAGCTGCAATAGTCACGGTATAGAGTAAATGACCTCAAGGGAGGTGAAATGATCCAAGGCAAAAGAACTCAGGGTTTGAAGTAGAAGAGCTGGGTTCAAGATCCATGTCCTTCCCTTCCTAACTATTCATGTTGGGCAAGTCCTTCCCTTCAGAGACTCAATTTCCTCATCAGTAAAGCAGAGATTACACTAGCTACTTAACAGGGCTGACTCCAGTCACAAATGCTGCTGTGTTTACACAGTGACAGGTATGTTTGCAGCTGTGTCTCTTGCACTCAGCAGGGCGCCGGGTCACTTGAGCACTCCAAGACCTTTGAGCACTCGAAAGGGCATCAACTAGCTTAGCTAGCAGGGTACTCGGTGTGCGCTAGGCAGCATGGTAAGCATTGTAGGCATCTCCTAGACCTGCGCCTCCATTCTCTCCTTGGAAATAGGTTCACCAATACCATGTTTGAAATTGAAATATAAAAGTGAAAGTCGGTCACTAAGTTGTGTCTGACTCTGTGCAGCCCACCAGGCTCCTCTGCCTATGAGATTTCTCAGGCAAGAATACTAGAGTGGGGTGCCATTTCCTTCTCCAACATATGCGCTAATATATGATACTTGTTTTTCTCTTTCTGGCTTCCTTCACTCCGTGTAACAGCCTCTAGGTACATCCACCTCACTAGGACTGACTTGAAGTCATTCATTCTTTTATGGCTGAGTAATATTCCCTTGGAAAGGGGAGGGTGGGACCAATGCAGAAAGTGGCATAGACATATATACACTACCGTACGTAAAATAGCTGGTAAGAAGTTTCTGCATAACACAGGGAGCCCAGCCAGGGGCTGACCTAGAGGGGTGGGATGAAGGGATGGAGGGAGGCTCAAGAGGGAGGGGATATGGCTGATTTATGTTGTTGTAGGGTAGAAAACATGACAACATTGTAAAACAATTTTCCTTCAGTTAAAAACTAAATGAAAACAAAACAGAACAAAACCCCCCCCAAACATCATAGGAGTCTTATGCAGTTAGGTTTCACACCCTAGAAGCTGAGCACCATCTTGATCCTCTCCTGAGTGTGCTCAGGCTGGCTGAGGGGGTTCCCAGTCCTTGGAAAATCCAGGGTAAACCTGGATGAGTTGGTCACTCAACAAATGCAACAAAGGAATTTACCCAAATATAATCCTGCTGCAGGCTGGTGGCCAGGCTGGAATTTGAACCCAGGCCTGTTTGCCCTTAGTACCCAAGTTTTTAGCCATTGCATTATTACTTAACCGATAAACGATGTCCTTTCAAAACAGAGGGATCACAGAACTCTGATTCATTACCAAACAGACGGATTAATCTTCCCTGTCTCTAAACTTACTAATTCTCCTTCCGCACAATGGGTCTGGCATTCAGTCTTGGGATATGACGCCCATACTTCGAATACTTCAAATATTGTCCTGCGAATAGACTGTAAACAGAGAGGGGAATGGAGGTAGAAGAGGAAAGGGGGGATGGGATGAAGCCACAGCCACTAGCACCTGTCCCCCTGGGACCACGGCCGAGTGGTCTCTGCCCTGGTCACCTCGCTTCTCTCCAGAGCTGGAGGCGTCAGATGCAAATACTTGGCAGGCCCACCCTGGGAGCCTTACAGTTGGACGGCAGCTGTGAAATGAGAGTCCAGGAGGGAGAGTGAGCTGAGTGGGGAGCAGAAGCCATCGGGACCTTTGCTTTCTTTTCCAAAGCACATTTGAAACCAGCAGCACGCTGGTGCGAGGCTGGCGGCCCACAGCGCAGGATGAACTGGATGCCTGCTGGGCGACAGGCAGGAATTATGACACAAGGGCAAAGTATTATTTACTCCCTGGGAACAGGTGCTGCCCGGGACTCGCAGTCCTCTCTTGCCTGACTTCCCTGCCCACATGTCCTCGGAGGCAGCGCCCTCCAGCACCCCACACAGTCTCACCCTCAGTGGTGCTGCCTGCTTCTCCTGCCCCTGCCTCTGGCGGTGTGCAGCTCACAGGTGCCCGGAGGATGCCATCGCTGGCCAGCTCCTGCCTGGGGACGTGAGCTTGCTGGAACCAGCTTGTTTTACATAAGCTGTTGCTGAAGATGTCAGGTGATAACAACTTTCAGCTCCAGTTAACCGGCAGTCGCCCTGTTTGTGCCCACGCAGATGCATCAGGCAAAGGGAAAGTCATGGAGGAGCAAAGGAGAAAATAATCCTCCACACAAGTGTCTTTGTGAACTGGCAAGTTAACCTCTGGAAAACTGTCCTAGGCTGAACCGAGATCAATTCTTTTTTTTTTTTTTTTATGAGAGGGGAAACAAACAATCAGGCAGGCAAACTCCAACTACCACCAGCTGGTTTTTCCTCCCCTGATTATGTGTTATTTCCTTAAAGCACCAGTTGGTAAACATACAAAGCTCTTCTGTTGATTCACAAAACAATACAGAAGGCGGTTAAGATTTCTTTGCCCAGTTTGATTAAGGACAAATACAGAAGGGAAGTGAGTGAACAGAAGGCCTGGAGGTCTTGTTTGGCTCATGAACAGGACCACATGCTGTGTACACCCTATGCCCTTCTTTGCAAACCTCATGACCCTCAAAACACATTGGTGCCAACTGTGAACCAGCTCCAGGGATCCAGAGAAAGAAAAGTGCTCTCAACCTGGCAGAGGAAGGAAGACAAATATACAGATAATCACAACACATGGCCCAGGGTGGTGGGGGCCATGAGTGAGGAAAAACATACGCTGTGGATTAAGAAGAGGATAAGGTTGCATGTGGTTGAGGAGCTCTGGAGAAGATGGCCACATGGTTTCCTAGTTCAGACCCTCATGCTCTCTACTGGAACAAGAAATTGCGTCTTCAACAGCGTTCTACTTCCAGGCTTGCCCCCACTCCAACACACCTTGCATTTTGCTGCCAGGGGTGTCTTTCTAACTTAAAAATTGGACACAATCCTCTTTTTCATTTAAAACCCTATATTGGCTCCGATCACTTTAGGATAAAGGCTAATTATCATCATTTAGCCTCTATCTCCCTCCGCAGCCTCATCTCTCAAACTCATCTTTTCAGACCACTTTTTATTCTAGCAGTGCTGAGCCTTATATCTTTTGCCCTTCCTTAGATTGCCTTCCTAAATTGAACTTCTATTCATCTGTCAAAACCCACCTTCCATATGACTTCCTCATAGTATTAGTCATTCTGTCTTCTGTGTTGTCTTGTTCGTATTATGTGACTTAAAAATGCTTTACTTTCCCACTAATGTCTATCAAAAGACTGGAGCTTCTCAGGGTGAGTCATATATAGTTCAAAGTTGTATTCCTGGCATCTAGCACAATGCCTGGCACTTAGTCATGCTCAACACATGTTAGTATCTTTCCTTTCCATCAAAGGAGAGTTGATGCCTTACTTGGGGTTGGCCATACCTAAGGTACTCAGTGTCTATCTTCTCCCTTCCTGGGGATTTCCTTTGCAGTCCTCACCACACCTTTTCCAAAACTTTATGTTTCCTCCATCTTTAGCACCTTCCTCCCCTGCCAGGGGGATGAAAAAAAAAAGGCCTGGTCTCAGGTCTCAAGGGAAGATAATTAAAACTCTTCTAGTGATTTAGTTTGATTTGTTCTGTCTCCAGCTTACAGCCTGGCCCTCATTAGAGGGGTATTAAAGGACTTCTCAATCTGGTGGGCCAAAGAAGAGGGCCCAAAAGAAAAGCGATTAATCTTAATTAATCTCCTGTGTCTCTCAGTGTACCAGCTCTTTTGGTCCCACAACAACCCAGTGGACAGGATATTGTTATTTCCATTTTACAGATTAACACACTAATGCTCAGAGACAGCGAGGGACTGTCCACAGGTCACTCACCTGATAAAAGATATAGCCAGGATTTCAGCCCAGATTGCCTGATTCCAAAGCGCTTTCCCCTCTCACTGCTATGTGGAGGGAGAGTCTGTGGAGCTGGGGTGTCTGACATTTCCCAGTCACTCCCAGTCACTCTCCCCACACCAAAATCGAAAGCCACTATCCTGATCATTTCTCCACCCTGCAGATCCAAGAGTCCCCTGCCTGGTTCAGCCAGCTCAGGTTAATCTTCCCATTTTCTGATCTCCTATCTCCTGCTGTGCTGTCTGGCTAGGAATGCATTCTGTACTAAGCTGTTTCTTGTGTATACACATTTTTATCCCAACCCAAAGACTGGAAACATGACTTAGGTTCCCCAGAAAAAATCTCAGACAATGGCAGTCACAGGGCAAGAAGCTAACCAATAAATCCTTTCATTCTACAGCTGTATCGATTCATAGACGCAGAGCCTTCAGTTACACCTTCAACTCCTTTTGTGATCTTGGACAAATCACTTGCCTTTCTTTCAACTTCAGTTTCCTCATCTCTAAAGCAAGAGGTTGGACTGGAAAAATCTTATAATAATATTTAACACTTATATAGCATTCCCTACGTGCCAGGCGTTGTTCTAAGTGCTTTTCATCTACTAACTTGATTAATCCTCAAAACAACGTAGGAGAGAGGACCCTCTCATGATCTCATGTTCTAGATACAGGAAACCAAAGCACAGAGAGCTTAAGTAACTTTCCCAAGGTCACAGAGCCAAGAAGTGGCAAAGCCTGGACTCAAAATCAAGCAATCCGGTTCCAGAGTCAGTGCTCTAACCATTATACCATACTTCCTTTCTTAGATTTCCTTTTAAAATGTAAACGTCTCTCTTATTCATTTCACAGCCATTTACTGACTCTGTACTCTATACCAGTCCCAGATATAAATTGTGGTGGGCACCGGAATACAAAATTCCATAAACCCTGCCATTGGGGCCCCCTGGTATGATAAAGAGAGGGAGCTGATTGACCCTGAGCCACCTAGCTGTTCTGGAGATCTGAGTTGGCTATGGTAAGGCACAGCTGTCATATGCACCCCAAAAGTGACCATAAATTGGGTTTTTCAGTACTGTGTTTATTTCCTCGTGATACACATTTTAACTCAGAGATCTTTGTCAGGAAGCAGGATTAAGCACTGCTAAAATGGCAACAGAAGCAGAAGATATTAAGAAGAGGTGGCGAGAATACACGGAAGAACTGTACAAAGAAGATCTTCACGACCCAGATAATCATGATGATGTGATCACTCATCTAGAGCCAGACATCTTGGAATGTGAAGTCAAGTGGGCCTTAGAAAGCATCACTACGAACAAAGCTAGTGGAGGTGATGGAATTCCAGTTGAGCTGTTTCAAATCCTGAAAGATGATGCTGTGAAGGTGCTGCACTCAATATGCCAGCAAGTTTGGAAAACTCAGCAGTGGCCACAGGACTGGAAAAGGTCAGTTTTCATTCCAATTCCAAAGAAAGACAATGCAAAAGAATGCTGAAACTACTGCACAATTGCACTCATCTCACATGCTAGTAAGGTAATGCTCAAAATTCTCCAAGCCAGACTTCAGCAATACATGAACCTTGAACTCCCTGATGTTCAAGCTGGTTTTAGAAAAGGCAGAGGAACCAGAGATCAAATTGCCAACATCCGCTGGATCATGGAAAAAGCAAGAGAGTTCCAGAAAAACATCTATTTCTGCTTTATTGACTATGCCAAAGCCTTTGTGTGGATCACAATAAACTGTGGAAAATTCTGAAAGAGATGGGAATGCCAGACCACCTGACCTGCCTCTTGAGAAATCTGTATGCAGGTCAGGAAGCAACAGTTAGAACTGGACATGGAACAACAGACTGGTCCCAAATAGGAAAAGAAGTACGTCAAGGCTGTATACTGTCACCCTGCTTATTTAACTTCTATGCAGAGTACATCATGAGAAACGCTGGGCTGGAAGAAACACAAGCTGGAATCAAGATTGCTGGGAGAAATATCAATAACCTCAGATATGCAGATGACACCACCCTTATG
>SJYQ01104765.1:327725-343082 GCA_006410935.1 Redunca redunca
GTGATGGACAGGGAGGCCTGGCGTGCTGCAATTCATGGGGTCACAAGGAGTCAGACACGACTGAGCGACTGAACTGAACTGAACTGAAAATGGCAACCCACTCCAGTACTCTTGCCTGGAAAATCCCATGGACAGAGGAGCCTGGTAGGCTGCAGTCCATGGGGTCGTGAAGAGTTGGACACGACTGAGCGACTTCACTTTCACTTTCTTGCATTGGAGAAGGAAATGGCAACCCACTCCAGTGTTCTTGCCTGGAGAATCCCAGGGACGGGGGAGCCTGCTGGGCTGCCATCTATGGGGTCGCACAGAGCTGGACACAACTGAAGTGACTTAGCAGCAGCAGTCTATGGATGCCTTGTTCTGGCATCTGTACAGTGGCTTGTTGGGTCCAGCTGCTCAGGCCTCACTCAAGGGCCCCTCCTAATGGAGTCCAGATTCTCCTATCACCTCATTCCCCAGAGTCACCCTCCACACGATTCTCCTAGTCTGGATTGAAGACTCATTGCCCTCCTAGCCTTAGTCTCTGCCCATCTTGATTCCACTCATCCTTCTTGGCTCATCATAGAATCCACCTCTATGAAGCCTCTCTCGATTCCCTAGATGTAATCATGCCTTCCTCACCCTTCTGTGCAGAGTTCACATTCCTCACAGGCAAAAACATGTTTTATAGGCAATTTTCCAAAGCATGCAACACAGCAATTCCTGGTACAGAGTAGAAACTCTGAGGCATAGTGGAAGGTACAATTAACTTGGCTCCAAAGTCCTAATTTCTAGTCTCTTCTCTATTAGATACTTGTATGACATACAGCAAGTCAATAACTTTTTTTCTTTTTTTTTTAGTGTTTGTTTCTTCTGATCACTAAGGAACACAGAGAAGTGTAAAGAAGGTCTAAATTATCCATAATTCCCACCATCCAATGATAGCCACTATTGTTATTTAGGTATATTTCCTTCTTATTTCTTCTCTGTGCATGGAACACACATGGAAATAAATATATTGTAAATATTATTTTTTAAACTTTTCAATCAATATTTTAGGAACACTGTCCTTGATAAAAATCTTTTCTACAGAAGTAGCTTTATAAATTTTTTTGAGGTATAATTTACTTATAATAAATGCACCTGGGCTTCCCTGGTGGGTCAGTGGTAAGGAATCTGCCTGCCAGTGTAGAAGACACGGGTTTGATTCCTGGCCCAGGAAGATCCCACATGCCGTGGGACAACTAAGCCCACGGGCCACAGCTACTGAGCCTGTTCTCTGAGCCCAGGAACCACAGCTACTAAGCCTATGTCCCTCCAGCTACAGAAACCCATGTGGCTAGAGCCTGTGCTCTGCAACAAGGGAAGCCACTGCAGTGGGAAGCCTGTGTTCTGCAACTAGAGAGCAGCCCCTGCTCACAGCAGCTACAGAAAGCCCATACAGCCCATACAAAGACCCAGCACAGCCAAAAATAAATAAGTAAATAAATATAAATTTTTTTAATGCACCCATTTTAAGTGGATAACTTGATGCATTCGGGAAACTGTGTGCACTCATGTAATCATTTCCACAGTCAAGACATAGAACATCTCCATCATTCTCGAAAATTCCTGAAAACCCTGTTTGACGTCAGTCCTCGTATTCCTCCCAAGCCCAGGCAAACACTGATCTGCTTCTACAGATTGAATTTAATGATCAAAATAGTATTCCATCATGTGGTATTCCCTAATTTGGCCATTTCCTGATCATTGTTCTTAAGGATGGTCTCTAGTTTTCCCCTGCAATTAATGACAGCGCAGTGAGTAACCTTTGGTCACTCCTCTGATGATTTCCTTGAGATAAATGCTCAAATCTGAAATCTTTGAATCACAGAGTATGCACGGTTTTAAGGCTTATGATAAACATTTGAGCAAGTTGCTTTTAATCTTGCCGAAGCTTTTTCCTCATTTGTTAAAAAAAGTGGGCCGGGGGGGGGGGGGATTAAAAATTCCAGCCTCNCATTTGTTAAAAAAAGTGGGCCGGGGGTGGGGGGGATTAAAAATTCCAGCCTCGAGGAGTTGTCAGGATTACATGATATCAGGTATAAGATACTTTGAGTAACTGGTAAAACTAATCCACAAATACATGGGGGAGCTAAGTAGGAGAGAGTGCAATGGAGATGGCTCTGGATTTGTCAATCAGTCAGATGGCTCTGGATTGGAATCCTGTCTCTGCCTTTTTTCTAGCTGTTGAACTTGAGTTAGCTATTTAACTCAAGCCTCCATGTTCTCACTTGTCAAATGGGAGTAACAGGTTCTGTTCTCCAAAGGTTGTTACGAAGGGTAAGTGAAATACTCCATGTAAAGAGCTTGGAATAATTCCTAGCTCATGGCTGCTCAATAATTTGCAGTGGTTAGTTCCAGTCAGGGTTCTTGGTTTCAAATAAATAGGTACCAAGTCTGGTTAACTTAAGGAAAATAGGAAGCTATTGAAAGGATTTTGGGTTGTTCACAGGACCAACAAGAAATCTGAAGAATCAGGTGTGGAAAATGGGCAGGCATGAAGGTAGATTAGGCAGCTGAGAACACAGTACAGGTCTAGCCCCAGGAACTGTCTGGTTATGAGGCTCACTGCTGAGGCTGCTACCAGACTTCCAAACCGTGAGGCTGTGATTGTCTCGAACCTTCCCCCTGTCTGTATACCACTTGCTCCAGGTTGAAAGTCCCAGATGGAGACACCAAATAGCTGAGTCCAATGTACAAATCAGAGCTCTGGCTGCCAGGGAGTGGGTTGAAAAAATGCCTGTTTTCTTTCAACTTTTGTTTAAAGAGAAATGTCTCTGCTTCTTCCCTAAACCCACAGAATGAGAGAGTTCCCTAATGCAAGAAGCAAGGTCAGGTACTATGCAGCTGACAGTAAGAGTCTATCACACTACTAGTTTTCATGTTACGAAGGCTAAATATCTAGTGAATTGCATTTATTCAGTAGGGCTAAATATATGCTAAATGCTGTAGGGCAAGCATTATTTTAAAGAAACTTCTTGATGGATGCTCTGATAAAAGATACAGCAAATTTGCATATTCAGATGGTGTCATACTGGGTTTTCTTCCCATGGGAACAGGTCTGCACAAGGTTCTAGTGGTTTGGAGGTGTGTTTGCCTACGTGCGTGCATGCACATGCATGCAGTGGGGAGTGGGAATGGAGAGGACCGAGGAAAAGGTAGAATCTCTTATTTATTTAAGATGAGCACTCTTGATCAAATCTACAAATCCATTATTTACTTCCTTTTGGTTTGATTTGATGCAACTCTTTTTTACTAAAACTCAAGTTCAGTCACCTATGATGAGACAGACAGTCCACTTGGCCATAGATAAGCATGACCTGAGGGGCTTCCCTAGTGGCTCAGATGGTCAAAAATCTGCCTGCCAGTGCAGGAGACGCACGTTCGATCCCCGGGTCAGGATGATCCCCTGGAGAAGGGAATGGCAACCCTCTCCAGTATTTTTGCCTGGAGAATTCCACTACAGAGGAGCCTGGTGGTCTATAGTCCATGGGGTCACAAATATTTAGACATGACTGAGTGGCTAACACAGACACACAAGCCTAACCTTCGGGCTGATCTGATTTCAGTGGGGATCAGTTGAATATTGACTGATTCCTGTTATTTATCTTTTTTAAAGCTATGATTTATTGAACCTCTCTTCCCTGGTGGCTCAGACGGTAAAGCATCTGCCTAAAACACGGGAGACCCAGGTTCAGTCCCTGGGTCGGGAAGATCTCCTGGAGAAGGAAATGGCAACTCACTCCAGCATACTAGCCTGGAAAATCCCATGGATGGAGGAGCCTGGTAGGCTATAGTCCATGGGGTTGCAAAGAGTTGGACATGACTGAGAGAATTCAATTTCACTTTCACTTTCAATGGGTATTACCTTTTAAAATTCTTATGATCACCCCATGATGAGAGAACTGAGGCTCAGAGGATAAAGATACATTTTTTTTAAGATCACACAGCTAGTGAGTGAAAATTGGGGGATGTGGAACCAGCTCTGCCTGCTGTTGAATCCAAAGCTCTTTGCTATAAGTCCAGCAAAACAAACAGTGTGCTTATGACTGAGGATCTGCGGACAGGGCTGCAGTGTAAACAGACACATTGGCTGGATGGACACAGCATGAGGATGGAGAATAGAGCTGGGTTCCCTGGGAGATGAAATCTCCAACAGTCATCTCAGGCGTCCAGAGCAAGTTTCCTGAGCATTCCTCCCCCATCCTTTCAGGTAACTAAATTTACTAGTTTTTACATTTTCTTTCAGGTTCTTTCTATGCATTCACAAATCGAGGTAACTGTTCATATATCCTTCTCTTAATGACACAAATAGTACCATACTATGTACATTATTCTCCCATTTAATTTGTTCACTTAATGCCTTGAAGATCTTTCCATAAGAGTATATATAATTCTACTTCATTTTTTTAATAGTTGCATAATTCCCCTAGGGTGGCCATTGTATGAATATACCATAATTTACATAACACTCTCTATTAATAAAGATTTGAGAACCTTCTCTGACTGGCCCCCATTCCTTGAGATAGGCACTTTTTTCCTCATGTCTTTTTTTGGACATGGAGCATTTTAAAAGTCTTTATTGAATTTGTGACAATATTGCTTCCTTTCTATATTTTGTTCTTTTGGCCAAGAGGCATGTGGAATTTTAGCTCCCTGGCCAGGGATCAAACCCACACCTCTTACATTGGAAGGCAAATCTTAACCACTGGACCACCAGGGACGTCCCCTTGTGTCATTCTTTATGCATTTCAACCACTATGCTTATCATTCTGAAGTGTAATTATTTACACACTTGCACTTTTTCTACCAGATTGTGAGTTCCTTGAAAGCAGGGACTACACTTTCTGTGTCTCCAGCCCAGTACCTGGCACATGGAAAGATCAATAAATATCTGTTGAATTGAGCTGAATCTATATGCCTAACACTCCACCGGCCCCTTCAAGCATGTAAAAGCTTTGTTACTCTCTGTATTGTGCCAAATCATAGGTATGAAATACATACAATGTGTATATTCTCACAGAGGAACTAAACAATCCTTGAATTCAACAGTGATTAGGAAGGACATAGATGAGGTTCTTTTCTGTCTTGGTCTAAAGAAAAATTGCTATTTACTCTTAGTGCTCCTATAACAAAGCACCATAGCCTGGTTGGCTGAAACAACAGAAGTTTATTATGTTACAACTCTAGAGGCTAGAAGTTCAAAGTCAAGATTTTGCAGGACTGGCTCCTTCTGAGGGCAGAAGGATCTGTTCCAGGCCTCTCTCTTTGGCTTGTAGGTGACTGCCTTCTCTCTATGTCTTTTCACATTTTCTTCCCTCAGTGCCTGTCTATGTCCAAATTTTCCCATTTTAGAAGGACACTAGTCATACTGGATTGGTACCCACCTGAATGACTTCATTTTAACTCGATTACCTCTATACAGATCCCATCTCCAAATAAGGTCACATTCTGAGGGACTGAGGGTTAGGACTTCAGTATACAAACTGGGGGGAGGGGAGAGACAAAATTTGATCCATCACAGTCTAATTTTGAAAATTATTTAAAAGATCATATTAAGGAATTATGATCAGCAGGAGTCTTCTGGGACTATAAAAATTAATAATAATTTAAAAAAACCCACCAGTCTTTGAGTCTGTGATTTACAGATGATGGAGTGTGGTAAAATGTTCCTTTCCCAGCAGGGATCTGTGAGTTGAGTCACTCCTCCCCCATTCAAGGCCCACAGCACCTGGAGCCCAAGTTTTCTCCACCCTCGAAAGCAGGAAGTATTCTACTCACAGCTAATTACACTGCCTGCCCTTCCCCACGGTATTGAAAATATTTCTTTGATGATGTCAGATCTGTACTCCTGTGACTGATAAAAATTTTCAGTTTCTCTCTGGTTCTCCAAGTACTTTTTCAGATCAGGAGAAATCTGACAGACTAGCTATGTCATCAGTACGCGTGCTTTATTTAGGATGAGGCTCTATGGTGGAGCCTAGCGTTGGGTCTAAGGGGGACTCCTGGCCTGTCATGGGCCCCTCCTTGGTGGCCCTGTGCTCACTGGGCTTCTCTCTGACCAGCTTCAAAGAAGATGTAATCATCTCTCCATTCATTTGTCTCTCTCATTGGACTGTCTATCTTATTCACTGTGTCTCATTAATAGCTGATGCTGAGTAGCTGAGCTTTCTGGACTAGTGCTTGTGTGAGGAGACCCTGCCTCCTGAGACAGTATATGGCTTTGGCAGATGACCAGTATATGGCCCCTTTGGAAGGGGCCCAGAGAGCAAGTGTGGTAGAATGCAAGTTGGAAATAACATTGCACATGAGGGTGTATGATTGGGAGACTGCAGAGCGGAAGGCAGGAAGAAATGGCCATAGAGGTCTCCCAAAGGGGGTCAGTTGATCCATCTATCCACCCATCTACCCACCCATCTACCCATCCATCCACCCATTCATTTATCCATCTACCTATCCATCCATCCATCCATCAACTATTGCTAAGCACCTCCTAAGTGGTAGACACTATATTAGGCACTAGGAATGATACAGTGAATAAAACAAGGCCCCTCCCTGCCTTTTTTGTGTGGACACAAACAAAACTCAAAGTAATGCAAAGGTGCTGTGGCTGGATGTATACTGTAAAGCATAGTGATGAAACCCAAAGCAGGGAAAGGAGTGTGCTCTTTCAGATTGAGTCCCAAGGAAAGGCTTGTGAGGCAAGGCTGGGCCAGTGTATTAAAGCAATACGAGGGGGCCAGTGAGGTGGGAACAAAGCAAGTCAGCAATGAATGGTGATGGCTTAAAGACCTGACTCTTGTAGGGTTTTAAAATTTCTGTTAAGCTAACATTTATTAAGAGCTTATAATGTATCCAACTTTAAGGACTTTAAATACATTAATTCATTTCTTACACAAAAATTTAGATAGGTATTATTATCATCCCTAGTTTATGAATGAAGAAATTGAAGTACAGAAAGATGGAATAGCGTGCCCAAACGCACAGCTAGGAAATGATGAAGCCCAGGTTCACATACTCCAGGCATGCTGCATAACCATCACCTGCTCTGTGGATCACAGCATCCACTTCAGTTAGAGCAGCAATAAGTCCACCACCCCTTCACCCGCTCCTCTCCAGCACTGCAAGGAGCAGCTAGTATTCCTTCATTCCCTCAGAATAGTGGGGGTGTCTGCTAACCTCACTAAGTAGATGCAAGAGTGCTGGGTGCATGGCAGGAAATAGGAGGAAGGCAGGAAGGTGGAGAGGTGATGACTGGGTGGTTAGAACCGCAAAGGAGAGAAGCACAGGATGTTATGAGCACACGGAGGAGGACCACGGAGCTGTCTTGGGGTGAGTCAGGAGTCACAGAAGCCTTCCTAGAGAAAGTACCCAGAGCCAGGTCATCCCGTGCCCCAGGGGATAGGGCATGAAAAGCCTTTCTTTCACCTCTTCTCTCCTGCAGAGAACCTTATCTGCAACAAATGTCCCATCAGTACCTACCACTTAACAACAATCCGCCTTTAACTTTCCACTAATCACGATTATTTTCCCTCCCCAAATGTGTCTGCTTTCTCCCTACCCTTCGCCCTACCTCCAACCTCCTTCTGGGATCTCACGTGTTGAAGCCCCTAAAAAATGACCCAAAGCAGAGGAACCCTGGAGAGTTACGGAAGGTGGACAGATGCCTCAGGCTTTGGCCAGTGAACGGGGACTGGGGAGGATTTTGATGTGGCAGCATCTTTTACAGTGCCCCCATCCCCGAAGTCACAGCGTGAAGGCAGGGTGCTGAGAGGGTTGGAAACGCCTTGCCTACTCATCAGCCTGGTCCTGGACAGGAGACAAGCAGGCAGGAAGGAACCATGAGGCCTTGGACGCACAAGAAAGGGAAAACCGACAGCAGGGTCCAGGAACCCCTCGGCCTGGCCAGCCCTGAGGTTTTCTCTGCCAACCATAAATCCTGGGGGTGCTGCAGCCCACAAGCCCTGGCCCTTACTTTCTTCCTCGGGGGGGTGGGGTGGGGGGAAGGTGAGGAAGTGGATCACTCTTAGAAGACTGTTATGATTTCAAAGGAAAAAGGAGCTGTTTTTGATGTCTGCCCAGAGATAGAGCCAGGTCCCAGGGGGCTGCATTTGTGGTTCCGGTAAAAAGAGCCGTGTTGACACGGAATTCTTGGACTGGCCTTATTTCATTAAAAACAAGCTGCCAAACCAAATGGGAAACGGAGTTTAGCAGAGAAGTATGTGCTCGCTCCCCTCCCCCCTCCAAACTTGGCTCGGACTCCAAGCAGCTTACGACTTAGGTTCTGGGACCAAAGTCCCAGCATCAGGGAACTATGCTGACCAGTCCCTGGGTTCACAGGACATGCAGTTTGCTCTCCCCATGAGCTGTTTCCCAGCAGGGTCAGCCTGTGCCCATGGCCTGTCACTTCTCAAACTTCCTGTTCTTTAGTGAAAGAAAAAAAATGCTAGGCAGAGAGATGATTGGAACTAGACCAGCTGCCCTAAGTAGGTGTTCCAGAGTCCATAGATCTCTAAAGAAGTTTCAGACTTCTAATTCTTACTCACCGTGTCCTGGGATGGGGGACCTGCCACTTTTCATACTCCAGTACTCTTGCCTGGAAAATTCCATGGATGAAGGAGCCTAGTGGGCTATAGTCCATGGAGTTGCAAAGAGTCAGACATGACTGAGCGACTTCACTTCACTTCCATGGTTAAAAGTTAGGCCAGGTACCTACGCACCAATCATGGAAGATGGAAGATTGATTCCATCCCTACTTTGCCACCTACTGGCTCTATGACCTAGGGTAACTTTCTTAACCTTTCTGTGCCTTGGTTCCTTCAGCTGTTGAATGGAGATAAAAGATCTATCTTATGAAGTTCTTGTGAAGTTTAAATAAAAACGTGCAGATAAAATGCTAAGGTATGGTGTTCACACACAGAAGAACTCAATAAATTCTACTAGTGGCTGTTTTTCTTAATTACTAATATCAAAGTATGTTCTTAGTTAAGATCCTTTTGAATATAAAAAGCTAAAATAAGAACCAAAATCTACTCTAACTAGCTCATGATGGGAGAGCTGGTGGATAGAAATTATAAAGGTACGAATTCATGGAATACAGTGCAGGAGATATACACAGCCGAGCTTCACATTAGCTGGAACTAGGAATTGAAAACTTGGCACTAAGATGCTTTGTTCTTTATCCTAGTGGGTCTTCTAGACCAGAGCTGTCCAACAGGGCTGCCTGAAATGATAGAGATGTTCTATATCTCGGGAATGCCCTGGCAGACAGTGGTTAGGACTCTGTACTTTCGCTGCCAAAGGTGCAAGTTCCATCCCGGGTCAGTGAACTAAGATCCTGCAAAAAAAGCTCTATGTCTGTGCAATGCACCTGAAAAACTGAATCTTTAATTTTTAATGTTACTTAAAGAAATTAATTTAAATTTAAATAAATTGACTGATATCAATTAGTTAAAATTATTATATAAATAGGCTTCCCAAGTGGTGCTAGTGGTAAAGAATCCATCTGCCAGTATAGGAGACACAAGAGACTCAGATTCGATCCCTGGGTTGCAAAGATCCCCTGGAGAAGGAAATGGTAACCCACTCCAGTATTCTTGACTGGGAAATCTCATGGACAGCAGCTTCACTCACCTTCTCATTCCAGGTTGCAAGTTAAAGGCTACTCTACATAAGAAACCCTTCCAGGTGAAGGCTTCACACCTGACCATCAGGTCATGGAATCTTACACTTTCTCAGCAAGGGCCAGGTGGGGATCTCTGGGAGGGGCTGTGTCGAACAGGCAGTTTGAGGGCCCTGTGCCCTTTGTGTGAGGATGGCAATGATCCAGTGGTTGGCATTGACACCATGAGTATGACCATGCCTTGCCCGGGCTTCTGGGGGTGATTCAGGCCTTTGTGAGGAAAGTCAGGAGATCCTGTGTTAACTAATGAATCTGGAAGGAAGCAGATAAAATGTGAGCCACACTCTGCCTAGTGTGAGCTGCTGGTCTACACCTAAGTCTGGGTGCACCTAGGATGCTGAAGAAAGACAAACCTCTGCAGACTTGGAAATACCAAGTTTAAAAGGAATGTTTTTACCCGAAACTATCACAACATTGTTAATCACCTATACTCCAATACAAAATAAAAAGTTCAAAAGGAAAACCAAAAAGAATGATTTTGTTTTCTTCCAGGTTCCTAGAGACACACAAACTGTAGCCTAACACTGGGAAGAGAGAACAATGGCAGACTTGGGAACTCTGTGTCACTGTGAGCTCTTGGCTTTGCCCTGCTGATTCAGCTTGACAGGCCCTCTTGGTCAAGCAACTGACCAGGGCCGGCAAACAGCTGCTATGTCTGGGCTTTGTTTTGAGGCCTTTTAATTGGTTTGCCTGATTCTTTGAATAAATGGAGTCAATGGGTTGTTTAACTTATTAATCAAACATCAAATATTATTAAAGGGACAGCTACATGCCCCAAACTGTGCTCGGCTTTGTGGAAGGATATAGAAATCAAATCCCCATTGAAAACTGGGGTTTAACTCCCACCTCTCTCGGTCATCGTGAGGGAGTGGAGATTGTGATGACAGACAGCAGAGAAGTGGAGCTAGAACAGGAGGTGGCTGTGGCTTTTCATTGTTGTTTCTAATCCTGCCAAAGTCTCCCCTCCACACAGCAGCCACAACCATTGGTCATATAGATTCATTGAGGATTGTTCTTATTTAGTCGCTAAAGTCATGTCTGACTCTTTTGTGACCTCATGGATGGTAGCCCACCAGGCTCCTCTGTCCTTGGGATTTCCCAGGCAAGAATACTGGAGTGGGTTGCCATTTCCTACTCTAGGGAATTTTCCTAAGCCAGGGGTCCAATGTATGTCCCCTGTATTGGCAGGTAGATTCTTTACCACTGAGCCATCTGGGAAGCTCAGAGAGATAAATAGATAGAATGACTCAATTTTTGTTAAAAGTAGAAAAAAACCTAAAATGCTCTGATGACTTCCCATTGTACTTAAAATACAATCCAAGCTCTAACTTGCCCCCTGCTCTGGACCCCTACCCCACTCCCTGACCCCATCTCCTGTGACTCTTTCCTAGGCTCACTCCACCCCAAACCCCAACCACACGGGCCTCCAACTGCACCTCCACATTAAGCCCCATCTCACCTTAGGGCCTTTGCAAAGGCAGGCCCCTTCTTTTCCTGGATTTTTTTTTTTTTTTTTCGCATGGCTGGCTCATCTTGTTATTCACAACACATCCTCAGAGAGGTCTTTCTCGATCATCCGATTTCAAGTATCTCCCATCACTCCTGTCACTCTTGATCGTACTTGTCTTGCTTTCTTTTCATTGTAGTATTTACTATTCGCTACCTGACATTCTCCTGGCTGTTGTTGTTGGCTGAATTTCTGTCTTCCCCAGTCAGAAGAGCCTCTTCAATAAAAGAAGTCATTCAAGTGGGACTTTGTCTCGTTTGCCTTATGTATTTGCAACTCCCAGTTCTGAGCAAAGCACAGCTGGGTCCTCAGTTATTGTTTGGTGAATAAATAATTGACTTAGTGAGAGAAGTAGTTCTGCAAAGATCCGGGTTGTATGTTGTGTTTAATTGTATGATCCAACTAAGGGATTAGCTTTCTTGGCTGCAGGTTTTGGATATTTCTGGGCTTCAGTTCCCTCTGCTGGCAGTAGTGTTTACCCTATCACCTTCCTAATTCACTAAAAAAAATTATTTGTTTAGTTATTTGGCTGTACTGTGTTGTAGTGGCGGCTTGTGAAATCTAGTTACCTGACCAGGGATCAAACCTGAGCCCCCTGCTTTGGGAGCATGGAGTCTTAGTCACTGGACCACTAAGACCACTGGACCCAAAATCCCTTACTTTTTAAAAATACCAAATAGCCCCATACCCTCTCTTAAATATCCAGTTGCCCTTGAAACTTTAGCATTTGGATTTTTGCAACGAAGATCAAGCATCTTCCATGTTCCTTTTTAAAACGACTCCTCCTTCTTTCCCTGTCCCAGCCTTCGAGAGTAATAGCTGGAAATCTGGTCATAGTTCTCTATGCCTGCTTCCCCCTCTACTTTCGTGTTGAGTCAGATTCTACCTCTTATCATCTGAACCTGCACAAATCTGCTTTTGTGTCCCCATCCCTGGTACCCCACCTTTTATTTTTTGTTTTAATTACTGAAATAGTCTCCTTGCTTCCATCTTTTCTGACTTCATTCTCCATACCACAAACACATCAGTTAAAATTTGAATCACACAACCTTTCCTTCTGTGGTTCCCTGTTGTCCTTGAATGCAAGCTGAAACTCCTGAATGTGACCTAAAAGGCCGTAGCATTGTTACTTCACTGGCCTTGCTTCTTGCAACCTCTCTCTCCCAATTCACACTCAACTGTCACCTGTTCTCCAAACAATACATTTTTCTCATTTTCAGTGCCGTCTTTATGCTGTTCTTTCAAGAATATTCTTAACTTTGTCTTTGCCTGATTGCCTAACAGCTCCTTCAGTTTTGCCTGCATGTCAGGACTTCAGGTCTCCAACTCTGAGATGTGTATCCCCTCTCAGGACACCGTAAGTAATTGGTACTTCTAGAACCACTACTAATATTAATGAAATTAAGGTGAGTATTAGAATATGACAGTTGCTAGGAGCTTAAACAAGATAGAAGTGTGTCTCTTTCTCATTATTAGACTGGAGGTTGGGGGCTAGGCAGCAGGACATGTCTGTCCTCAGGGTGGTAGCCCTTGTTGGCCTGGTCCCAGCTGGCTCACCACCACATCTGACATTCCAGCATCCAGCCTGGAACTATAGACTGAATCTATAGGTCTATAGATTGAGGTGGTTACTATAGACTGAATCTCTGTTTTTCCCCTGTATTTGTATGTTGAAACCCCAATCCACAATGTGGTGGGATTTGAAGACGGGGCCTTTGGGAGGTAATTAGTTCATAAAAGTAGAGCCTTCATGATGGGATTAGTGCCTTTATAAGAAAAGACATCTCATGTCTTTCTCCCCAACTCCCTCCTCCTACTCTCTTCTATTCCCACTCATCCTGCCATGTAAAGGTACTATGAAAAGATGGTTGCAATTTGTAAATCAGGAAGAGGGCTTTGACTACGAACCCAGCTATGCTGGCCTTCTGATCTCATACTTTCAGGCTCCAGAGCTATGAGAAATAAAGATTTGTTGTTAACCAACCCAACCCTTGGCATTCTCTTATGGCAGCCAGAGTTAACTAAGATAGTGTACGAGGGAAAGAGAGCAAGTGCCTTTTCCCCCTGGCTCTAAGGTGTCACCTGGAGATAAGTAGATAATTAGAGCAGAGAGGAGGAGGACACATAGGACAACTTGCCAATATTTATAGAGCACAGTGCTGTCAATGCCTTTTCTCTTTTGACCCTCTTCACCACCTTATAAGGGTAAGTACTGTTATTAGCCTCCCTCCTATTTTTAAGCAAACCATGTTTTATCAACAAGCTGACTTTGCAAATCTGAGAAATAACATGAAGGGCCAGTCAGCCTGGCACACCATGTGATAGCAGTTCTTTCTCAGAAAAGTTTTCATGAGATGTGCACATGACTTTTATGATTTTTAACAAACACAACAAGGAATTCCAGCACTTTGTGTTCTTGTGTGGCTATAATTTAAAGTTGAGTTTTAGTAAGTAAGTAAGTTTATATGTGCAGGTAGTTAAAGAGTCAAAATGTTCTACATGTTTTGATATAAGAGATGGTCATTACATCCCTGTTCCCTGTTCTTCCCCCAAACCTACACAGTGCAGTTTCCCATGGTTCAGAGAAAACCACTGTCAACACTTCAGCTGACTTTTTTTTTGTGATTCACCTCCATATCTCTCAAAAACATGCTTATGTTGCTACTTTGTGATTTCTTGGTTTCAGGCATCATTTACTGGCTTTCTTCCATGGGAAGACGAGGATTTAGCTGACATCAACCCACCACCCCACGTGCAACACACACACACACTCTTTCTCTCTGTTCTCCTATCTTCCCAATATAGCTGCAACTTAATTTTAGCCAGGTCAGCATTTTCACAACTGTGTCATCTAACACACTAGATTTTTTATTTTTCTGCACAATTTTTAATTTCCCATGGAGTCATTTTCTTGTTTGTTTGTTGTTGTTTTTTTTCCAAGCTTGCTTAATTTTCTGTGTACTTAGCTCTAATCCAACCTCAAACCTGTCTGGCAATTGCATAAATCTTCTCTGAGAAATTTTGAATACATGTGGGATTCTATCAATGCTTTCATTTTTCTATCAATGCTTTCATTTTGAAGCAGTCTCTCTGAGAGCCTTCTGACCGCCTCTGACCTGAACAGGTGGCCTGTGAGCCTGGTACACAGCTGTCATCCCAGGATGCTTCACCGTCATCCTGGGCCTTCTTGTGCCTCTCTTAGGTTAAAGCTCCTTATTTGTGGGTCCTGTGCTTTCCTCTTTCTTAATGTTTCCTTTTGTGGTGTGGGAAAGAGGACATGGGAGTTTTTTGTTTGTTTTAACCATATGCACAGATGTTTGATTTGCCATCTTTCACAGAAATTCGTAGCCTCATGTCAGAGATGAAGCAATTGCAATTCAGGAATATTAAGCAACTTGGAAATTATCCAGTCAGTGTAGGAAGCTATTCCCCCTGTCAGAGCACCCTTCACATTGTGTTTTCTTATCTATTTTTCCTTCTGAGCCATGGGATCACTTAAGGAAAGAGCTGAATCTCTCTTGTTCTTTTATCCATCTCATGTGGCAGGCCCATCCTAGGCACTCAGCTAATGTTTCTGAAGTGAGTTTATGAGGTCTGGTTTTGGAGAACATTGTTTATTCCACCCCATGCATTTTGCTTCTAAAATCTGAAACCCAAATTATCTGCGCTTGATGTAGTTAATTTTCACCCCCACCACTTGTGTCTGTTCTCATCTCAGGAGAAAGATAGATGTCTTGTCTGTAGCTGAAAGTACTCAACAATTTCCAGGGGAGAGTCTTGCTCCTGCCTTGTTCCTGAATCACACAACCCTCTTCCAGAGTTTATTTGTGTGAGATATACAATAGCATAATGACAAATTATTTTTTTTCCTGAGGGAACAACAATTACTCAACTGAAAGCAATGCTGTATTTATGACATTTTTCCCCTTGTTTTTAGGATACCTCATGGAAACTTGATAAAACAAAGGATTTATTTTTGTTAGGTTAAATCTGTGTATCAAGCCCCATGTACTGACTACCCATTAAGTCTGACCATCTCAACTAGGGGGAAAAAAACACTCTTTGATTAATCAAAACAACCTGAAACAGATCCCTTGAGCTGGGTAACTCTGTATTATGTTAAAACGTAATGCAACAAACACGGTCT
>SJYQ01104765.1:343147-357001 GCA_006410935.1 Redunca redunca
ATTATTAATACAGTGAGAATCTAAGGTTGATGCAGGAACACCAGGAAAACAATAAACTGAATTAAAAAAAAAATCTGAAACATGGTAAAAGTTGAGAATCTTTTTCTTGCATATTGTTTTTCTTACAACATGATAATGTTCTCATACCATTGTGCCATTATTTGTACTGTCATAAATGGCAACCCACTCCAGTATTCTTGCCTGGAAAATCCTGTGGATGGAGGAACCTGGTAGGCTACAGTTCATGGGGTCGAAAAAAGTTGGACACGACTGAGCAACTTCACTTTACATGCACTGATTTGAATTATATTATAAGTAGTATATTTTCTTATTGCAATAAATATTCTATATATAAATTCTGAAAGAGATGGGAATACTAGACCACCTGACCTGCCTCTTGAGAAACCTATATGCAGGTCAGGAAGCAACAGTTAGAACTGGACATGGAACAACAGACTGGTTCCAAATAGGAAAAGGAGTACGTCAAGGCTGTATATTGTCACCCTGCTTATTTAACTTCTGTGCAATGACTTCCCTGGTGGCTTCGGGAGACCCGGGTTTGATCCCTGGGTTGGGAAGATCTCCTGGAGAAGGAAATGGCAACCCACTCCAGTACTCTTGCCTGGAAAATTCCACGGACGGAGAAGCCTTGTAGGCTACAGTCCATAGGGTTGAAAAGAGTCGGATACGACTTCAATGTCAAGTCAGAGTACATCATGAGAAACACTGGGCTGGAAGAAGCACAAGCTGGAATCAAGATTGCCAGGAAAAATATCAATTACTTCAGATATGCAGGTGAGATCACCCTTATGGCAGAAAGTGAAGAGGAACAAAAAAGCCTCTTGATGAAAGTGAAAGAGAAGAGTGAAAAAGTTGGCTTAAAGCTCAACATTCAGAAAACTAAGATCATGGCATGTGGTCCCATCACTTCATGGGAAATAGATGGGGAAACAGTAGAAACAGTGTCAGACTTTATTTTGGGGGGCTCCAGAATCACTGCAGATGTGACTGCAGCCATGAAATTAAAAGACGCTTCCTCTTTGGAAGGAAAGTTATGACCAACCTAGATAGCATATTGAAAAGCAGAGACATTACTTTGCCAACAAAGGTCCATCTAGTCAAGGCTATGGTTTTTCTGGTGGTCATGTATGGATGTGAGAGTTGGACTGTGAAGAAAGCTGAGTGCTGAAGAATTGATGCTTCTGAACTGTGGTGTTGGAGAAGACTCTTGAGAGTCCCTTGGACTGCAAGGAGATCCAACCAGTCCATTCTAAAGGAGATATTTCCTGGGTGTTCTTTGGAAGGAATGATGCTAAAGCTGAAACTCCAGTACTTTGGCCACCTCATGCGAAGAGTTGACTCATTGGAAAAGACTCTGATGCTGGGAGAGATTGGAGGCAGGAGGAGAAGAGGGCAACAGAGGATGAGATGGCTGGATGGCATCACCTACTCGATGGACCTGAGTTTGAGTGAACTCCGGGAGTTGGTGATGGACAGGGAGGCCTGGCGTGCAGCAATTCATGGTGTCACAAAGAGTCGTACAAGACTGAGTGAATGAACTGAACTGAACTGAACTGATATCGTTTATTGAGGTATAATTGACATACAACATTATGTTATTTTCAATGTACAGCATAATGATTCTGTATTTGTATATATTGTGGGATGACTACCAAAATAATATCTGTTAACATCTGTCACTCCAGTACTCTTGCCTGGAAAATCCCATGGGTGGAGGAGCCTGGTAGGCCGCAGTCCATGGGGTTGCGAAGAGTCAGACACGACTGAGTGACTTCACTTTCACGTCTTGGAGAAGGAAATGGCAACCCACTCCAGCATTCTTGCCTGGAGAATCCCAGGGACAGGGGAGCCTGGTGCACTGCCATCTATGGGGTCGCACAGAGTCGGACACGACTGAAGCAACTTAGCAGCAGCAGCAGCAGCAGCAACATCTGTCACTATACACAGTTAGAGTTATTTTTCCCTTGTAATGACTACCTCTATAATATGCTTTCTTAACTGCTTTCAAATATGTAATATGCTATTATTAACTAGAGTCACCATGCTGTACATTATATCCCCGTGACATTTATATTATAACTAGAAGTTGTACCATTTGACTCACATTTCACCAACCCCTGACCCCCATCTCTGGCAACCACCAATCTCTTCTCTGTTACCTATGAGCTTACATTTTTATTTTTTGTTTTTAGATTCCACATGCAAGAGAGATCGTAGAGTATTTATCTGTCTGACTTATTTCACTTAACATAATGCCCTCAAAGTCCATCCATGTTGTTGCAAATGGCAAGATTTTATTCTCTTTTATGACTGAATAATATATATATCCCATTTTCCTTATCCATTCGTCAATGGACAACTTACAATATCATGGCTATTCTAAATAATGCTGCAATGAGCATGGGGTGCACATATCTTTTTAAGCTACTGTTTTCCTTTTCTTTGGATAAATACCCAGAAGTGGATTTACCGTATAGTAGTTCTATTTTTAATATTTTGAGGAAACCCCATGCCATTTACCATAGAGGCTGCACCAATTTACATTCCCACTAACAGTGTACGGGGTTCCCTTTTCTCCTCACAGACACTTGTTATTCCTTGTCTGTTTGATGATAGCTGTTCTAACAATTGTGAGGCAATATCTCATTGTGGTTTGTATTTGCATTTCCCTGATGATTACTAGTGTTGAACACCTTTTCACATACCTGTTGACCATTTGTATGTCTTTGGAAGAATGTCTGTTGAGATCCTCTGCACATTTTTATTTGGATTGTTTGTGTTTCTCTGCTAATATGATTTGCATTTTTTTCCTCCACTCAGTAGGTGTCCTTTGCATTTTGTTCATGGTTTCCTTTGACATGCAGAAACTTTTCAGTTTTATGTGTCCTGCTTGTTTATTTTTGCTTTTAATGCCTTTGCTTTTGGTGTCAGATCCAAAAAACCCATTGCCAAGACCAGTGTCAAAGGGCTTACCTACTTTATCTTCTTTCAGGAAGTTTTTGGTTTCAGGTTTTACATTCCAATCTTCAATCCATTTTGTGTTATTGTTGTGTGTGGTGTGAGATAGTGGTCTGGTTTCATCCTCTTGCATATTGCTGCCTAGTTTTCCCAGCACCATTTATTGAGGAAATTGTCCTTTCCTTATTCTATATTTTTAGCTCCTTTGTTGCAAATTAATGATCATTTATGTGTGCATTTATTTCTGGGCTCTGTTTCTCTTTCATTAATCTATGTCTGTTTTTATGGCAACACCATACTTTTTTGATTACTAGAGCTGTGTAGTACAGTTTGAAATCAGGGAGCATGATGCCTTGTTCTTCTTTCTCAAGATTGCTTTGGGTATTTGGGAACTTTTGTGGTACCATGCAAAGTTTAGAATTGTTTACTCTGTTGATGTGGAAAATGTCATTGGAATTTTGATAGGGAATGCATTGAATTGTAGATTGTTTTGGGTAGTATGGACATTTTAACAGCAATAATTCTTTCAATCCATGAGCATGGAATATCTTTTCATTTATTTGTGTCTTTTCAATTTCAAAATGTCTTATATATAGTTATTAGTGTATAAGTGTTTCACTTCCTTGTTTAAACTTACACTTAGATGTTGTTATTCTTTTCAATGCAATTATAAATGAAATTGTTTTCTTAATTCCTCTTTCTGGTAGTTCATTAGTGGTGTATAGAAACACAAAAATTTTCTGTATGTGGATTATATTGCTGCTAAGTCGCTTCAGTCATGTCCGACTCTGTGCGACCCCATAGACGGCAGCCCACCAGGCTCCCCCGTCCCTGGGATTCTTCAGGCAAGAATACTGGAGTGGGTTGCCATGTCCTCCTCCAATGCATGAAAGTGAAAAGTGAAAGTGAAGTCGCTCAGTGGTGTCCAACTAGTAGCAACCCCATGGACTGCAGCCTACCAAGCTCCTCAGTCCATGAGATTTTCTAGGCAAGAGTACTGGAGTGGCTTGCCATTGCCTTCTCCGATGTGGATTATATTACTTTGAACAATTTTTTGGTGGAATCTTTATGGTTTTCTACATATAACATCATGTTATCTACAAATAGTAACAATTTTACTTCTTCCTTTCCAATTTGACTGCCTTTTATTTCTTTTCCTTAACCAATTGCTCTGGCTAGGACATCCAGTACTATGTTGAATAAAAGTTATGGGAGTGGGCATCCTTATCTTGTTCCTGATCTTAGAGGAAAAACTTTCAGCTTTTTACTGTTGAGTATGATGTTAGCTGTTAGCTGTGGGCTTGTCATATATGGTCTTTATTATGTTGAAGTACATTCCCTCTATACCCACTTTGTTGAGAGTTTTTATCAAGAATGAATGGTGAGTTTTGTCAAATGCTTTTTTCATGCCTCATTTTGTTAATATGGTATATTAAGTAGTTTAATTAATGTATTTTGAACCACATTAGCATTCCTAGAATAAACCCCATTTAATCATGGTTATGATCTTTTCAATGTACTCTTGAATTTTTTTTGCTAATATTTTTTGAGGGTTTTTGTATTTATGTTCATTGGGAATATTGGCCTGTAATTTTCTTTTCTTGTGTCCTTAACTGGCTTGGTATCAGGGTTATAATGGCCTCATGAAATGGGTTTGGAAATGTTCCCTCCTCCTCTACTTTTTGCAAGAGTTTTAGGATTGGTACTAAGTCTTTGAATATTTGGTAGGATTCACCAGTAAAGCTGTTTAGTCCTGGACTTCTATTTGTTGCTCTTAGTTGCTCAGTCATGTCTGACTCTGCAAATCCATGAACTGTAGCCCACCAGGCTCCTCTGTCCATGGGATTCTCCCACAAGAATACTGGAGTAGATTGCCATTCTCTTCTTCATGGAATCTTTCCAACCCAGTGATCCAACCCAGGTCTCCTGCATTTGCTTGTTGAGAAGTTTTAAATTACTCATTTGCAGGCCTTTTCATATTTCGTCTGAAAATTTTTCTCTTGATTGCTCATGCTTCCCTCTCACAGTACATCTAGCTACCGGTGCAGATTCTGGACTTTGGAATGTAAAACACATAGTTTAGAACTCATTCATTCAACTAGTATGCCTTTGAGTATCAGGTACTCTTCTAGGTTAGTGAACAGGAAAAGGTGTAGATTACAGTGTATGTGTGACAGGTGTGGGGAGAGGGAAGTAGACAATAAATGTTATAAATAGAAAAATGTTAAGTGGTCTTTTTTTTCTTCAACAATTCTGATGAAAAGATAACAAAACAGTGTGATATAAATGACATGTGTATGGTGGTAGGATGATTTTTTAGGTCGGATGTTGAGGAAGGGCCTCTCTAAAGATGCTATACTTCACCTGAAACTTGAGAAGGATCCACACATACAGAGTTCTACAGGAAGAACATTTTAGGCAGAACAGAGCTAGAGCTAAGGTCCTAAGACTGGGACAACCTTCCAAGTACGAAGGTCAACAAGTGGTACAAAGTGAGCAAGGGGAAGAGTAGGCAGGGAACCCATCATGCAGGACTCTGAGCTGGGACCAGAGTGTTGATTTTACTCTAAGTCAGATGGAAAGACACTGGAAGATTTAAGGTGCAAATGCTTTACTTTTCAAAGATAATTTGGTAGGAGTGTGGAAAATCGATTATAGGAGGAGGGGCAAGAGAAGAGGCAGACAGCATAATTAGAAATGTTTTTGCAATAGTCAGGTTGAAACATGCTGCAGACTTGATTGGGCATGTTATCAGTCATAGTAGAGAGAATGGATACTGGGAATATTTTGGAGAAGAAAGGGAAAAGCAACAGCTCATGGGGATAGGGAAGGGAGGAAATTAGAACAACTCTTGTTTTTGGTCTGAGTAGCTAAGTGCGTGATACTGTCATTTACCACAATTGAGAAGCCTGGTGAAGTCCATGGTGGCAGGGGATGAAGGACTGTGCTCTGACCATGTTAAATTTGAAGGTCTATTTATTATCCGTATGGAAGTGTCAAGAAGGCAGTGGGATATGAGTCTCAGAATCAGCTGAGAAGTTGGTTCTAGAAACAGAGGTTCAGGAAACAGACTTAAACTGGTATTTGAACCATGGGATTGAATTGGATCATCAAAGGGGAGAATGAGTAAAGAAAAGAACTCCAACATTAAAATCAAAGAGGAGAAATCCAGTAAACGAAATGAAGAAAGAGCTACCAGTGGAGTGAGGGTAAAACCAGGAAAGTTTGCTGTCACAAAAACTACAAAAGAAAAAAAAATTTTTTTTTTTCCCCAGGAAGGAGGGCCTGGTAAACAGAAATGTGCTACAGATTCTAGTAAGAGCAAAGTGACCACTGGGTTTGGTTATCTAGAGGTCACCAGCCACTTTGCCAAGAGCCATCTCAAGAGAGGTGGAAAGCCAGAAGCTCAGAAGGAATGGGGGCAGGGGAGAAGAGCATTTGAGGTAGGACAGAGCAGGCAGCAGCTGTGGAGAGCCACTTCTAAGTGAAGTAGAATAGAGCTTGGGACTATAGCTGGAGGGGAATGTGAAGCTAAAAAACGTTTGTTGTTGTTGTTGTTGTGTTTTTGTTTTTTGAGAACCTTGATTCTTAACCCTCTGTAGGGGAGGGGGAGAGGAAAGGCAAGTGCAGTGAGCCAGCAGAAAGGAAGAAATTGCTGCAGGAAAGAGAGGAGATACTTACAGAAGTACAGTCCAAGAGAAGGCAAGAGGGGATTCCCCCTGGGCATGAGGGGAGGGGTGGGCTGATCCTTGATGGGCTGACCTGAGACTGGAGCATGGATGTGCCCTCCATGGAAACAGGAGGAAATGTGCAGAATATGAGCACAGATTGGGTTAGGTTGGTTGTTGCTGTTCAGTCACTAGGTCATGTCCAACTCTTTTTGACCCCATGGACTGTGGCATGCCAGGCTTCCCTGTTCTTCACCATCTCCTGAAGTTTGCTCAAACCCATGTCCATTGAGTTGGTGATGCCAGCCAACCATCTCATCTTCTGTCACTCCCTTCTCCTCCTGCCATCAATCTTTCCCAGCATCAGGGTCTTTACTGATGAGTTGACTCTTCACAACAGGTGGCTAAAGTATTGGTGCTTCAGCTTCAGCATCAGTCCTTTCAAGTAATATTTAGGGTTGCTGCTGCTACTGCTGCTAAGTTGCTTCAGTTGTGTCCGACTCTGCGTGACCCCATAGATGGCAGCCCACCAGGCTCCCCCATCCCTGGGATTCTCCAGGCAAGAACACTGGAGTGGGTTGCCATTTCCTTCTCCAATGCATGAAAGTGAAAAGTGAAAGTGAAGTCACTCAGTGGTGTCCAACTCCTAGCGACCCTATGGACTACAGCCTACCAGGCTCCTCCACCTGTGGGATTTTCCAGGCAAGAGTACTGGAGTGGGGTGCCAGTGCCTTCTCCAATATTTAGGGTTAAGTTGGAAGTTTTATCAATGAGAAGATGAGGCAGTTTCTATGTGATTGGAGTGTTTCTCTTTTTTTCTCACTGAACTACAAGTCAAAGCTATCATCTGAGACTGAAGGGAGGAGCAATATAGGAAGTTTGAGGAAATGAAGAAAAGTGAGCAATAGTTTTGGAAAGAGTTGGGAAATGAAGATACTGGATAAGTGTTTGCCAGTCAGTGGTGAGAACCCACGTGAGATTTGTGTCCATAAATGTGAAAGGAATCCCATTGTCATAATCTGTGGATTCGTCAAGAACCCACAGCTGCTTGGGTGCTGGAAGGTTGGTATTTGGCAGGTAAGACTGTTGGGGGCAGTTTGCAGGAAAGTGGTTGTAAACAGAGAACCATTAAGCTGAGGGAGGTGAGAGTGGGGTAACTGATGAGAAAGTTCCAAGGTTAATAATCATGGAAGGTCTCTATGAGGTTGAAAACTTACAGGACTAGAGGATCAGATCAAGTAAGCTAGAATATAGAGACTGGGATATTTGAGGTTGAAATTTCAGGGATGACACAATTAGTGTGGTTTGCAATGTCAAAGGATAGAATTGAGGAAGATGATAGCTAAGTAGGATGGAAGAAAGGGTCATTAGTGTGAGATGGCTGAAGAACAAGCAGCCAAAGTATTGGATGGATAAGCCATAGGAATTTTGAAGTAACCAAGGACGGTAACAGTTGAATGAACTGTAAAAGAAAGGGTGAGACACTATGGACCAAGAGGGTGGTGGTCCAGAAAAGATTGGTGTAGGTGGGGGAGGGGAGGGTAAAGTCTACTGAAATAAAACTCCATGGAAGAGAGGTTAAAGGAGAAGGGAATAAAATGATTTGGAAGTGTTCATGGGAAGCAAGGCACATACTCATCCTATCTCCTGGTTGTGTGACGTGGGCAGGATATGAGAGAAAGAAAAAAGTCATCTGCTTTTAGGTAGCAGCAATGGAAGCAAATGTTAGGGCAAATTCAGACACTAGACAGGACAAGAGGTGAGAGAAAGATTGTAAGAAGGGATTAAGGATAAAGGAGAGGAGGCTGCTGAAAGGATGGGCAGGGTGGCAATTGGTCAGACTAATAGGTGTGCAGAGGACATGGAACTAAGGTCAGTGTGTTGGTGATTGACTTAGAAGGTGTCTTGACCTTCTGTAAGTGACTGAGGTAAAAAGGAGGTGAGAAATTGTGGGAATAATGATGATCTTCTAAAATAGAATCTGTTTTTGTAGCAGGAAATTTAGTGAAATCTATTCATTTCATTTCTCTAATTAAAACCTTTCAATATGGGGGTGGAAGGGAGGCTCAGAAGGGAGGGGATATATGTATACTTTATGGCTGACTCTTGTTGTACAGCAGAAACCAACGCAACATTATGAAGTAATTACTTTCCAATTAAAAGTAAAAAAAAAAAAAACAAAAAACACTTCAGTAGCTCTCACTGTCCTTAGGATCAAGTTCAGGCTCCTCAGCATTAAGAACAAAGTCCTGCCTCCCCAGCCTTCCTTCTGGGTCTGCAGCATTTGACTGAACCTGACTGACTTGTTTTTTTGTGTGTGTTTTTTTTTTTTTTTTTTGCTTTTCTGAATTCTCAGGCAGCACAGTACAGAGGTTTAGCACAAAGACTATAGTTCTAGACAATCTGGGCTCAAACCCCGACTCCACCTCTTTCTAGCTTGACCTTGGGCAAGTTATTTAACTGCTCTGTGCCTCCATTTTCTCATCTGCAAGATGGAGCAAATCATAGTACCTACCCAGAGGGCTGTGTGCATGCAAAGCCCTCGTATCTCTGTCACATGACTGGTTATAATAGCTGTTCCCTCTGCGTGTGATTCCCTTGACCTGGAGACCTCACGGCCTCCTTGCTGCCTCCAGCCCCACTCTTTCTTCTCCCTTCATCCACCTTCAACGGTCGCCTCATTTCCTTTCCTTGGCTCCCTCGAGTGGTCACTGGCTCTACCCCTGTAACCCTATGGCTGCCTGTTCCACTGTGATACCACTGTGCCCTTGTCTGCCTGACACACACAGGGGCTCATAAAGGTTTGTGGGGTGATGCAATGAATGGATGGCTCCTCCAGAGGGAGAGATCGTAGGCCCCCAGTTAAAGGGGTGCAGGGTGTGCAGATATTCATGGTGCGTGAGTGACAGGGTATCTCAGCTCAGATCTGCCAGGGTACATCTGGGGTAAGCTCGTCCCCTGGGTATCAGCTTGTGTAAGGAGACTTCTTGGATTTCCATTGTTCTCTCTTTTTAAAACTATATTTTAGTTGTTTTTTTTTAAAGATGCTGCCCCCCTGCCCAACCCTAAATTTTGAAAATCACTGATCTTATTGCTCTTTAAATTCTCCTCTAGCTCAAAGGTTTATCATTAGTTCATTAGCATTAAGTTTTTGAGTACTAGGGACACTGAGGGATAGCATTTGTTTCTTTAGGATCTATGGTTTCAAATATTGACAAAAAGTCTTTTATGGCATCAGTAGCACAATCAAAAGGAAATGGATTTATCCCTGGCTCAGTGGACATGAATCTGAGCAAACACAGTGAAGGACAAGGAAGTCTGGCATGCTGCAGTCCATGGAGTCACAAAGGGCTGGATACGAACTAGTGCCTGAACAATAGCAACTAACTATGGTAAATGCTTGTGAGAAACAGTAAGTTTTTAGCTCCCAGACAATGGTGTGTGTGTGTGTCTGTGTCTGTGTCTGTGTATTCACAGCCTGCTTGTAACACCCTGAGATGGCTAACAGTGGTAGCCTTTGGGCTGGGAACCTAGAGCCGGGTCTACCCTGAGTTAATACAAACTGAAGCTCTCTGTTCACCAAAGTGAGAATAAAGGCCCATGGCTAATTCCAGGGGCCTGACAGTGAGAATGTCAGCTGTCTTTAAAAATTTGGCTCAGACCAAGCAACTCACTCCTGACCTCTGATGCTGCAGACATGCTGCTCGTCACCCTGGCAGCAGCTTGTTGTAACAGGCGTGGAAGAGTCCAGAAGCACTGTAGCCCAAGTGCAGACAGGCATTGTCTGAGCAACAGTGTTACTTGGAGGGAGAACCTGAAGATGAAGCACTTGGAATGAGTTCTAGGAATCTCTTATCACCAGGCCTAAGCCAGTCTGTTGGCTTAACAACTGTCAGTTTCTTTTCATAAATATCAGCAGCCCCCAGTGATCACAGGTAGATGGCGTCACAGTGGGGGCATACACTTGATCTCCCTCACCTTGCTACCTGGGGGCATGCTACTAAGGAAGTGGGTCTTAGATCAAATTCTGCCAGACTTGTATCAGCAAGTTAGGCAGAAAAAAAATTACAATCATTCTTCTTAAGTCTAAGAGGTAGGAAGGGTGAATCCCACAAGCAAATTTCATGTACAATGCACATTAAAATTTGCTGATTCATCTACTTTGTTCTGCAAACACGGAACTGTATAGTCCTTCTAGATAAGCTACTTGGAGCACTGCTCTTTCTCCAACAGCAAATAATTATTTTTAACATTCCTAATGTTAATTAAGAACCCCCTGGGGACTTCTCTGGTGGTCCAGTGGTTAAGAATCCACCTGACAAGCAGGGGACACAGGTTCTGTCCCCTGCTCTGGGAAGAATCCACATGCCATGGGGTAACTAAGCCCGTGCACCACAACCCCTGAAGCCCACATGCCCTAGAGTTCATGCTCTGCAACGAGAGATGCCGCCATGGTGAGAAGCCTGCACACTGCAACTAGAGAGTAGCCCCTGCTCCCTGAAACTAGAGAAAGTCCGTGCACAGCAACAAAGACCCCGTGCAACCAAAAATAAATAAAATTAAAAAAAAATAAAGAAATCCCTGGTATAGATTTCTGTTTGAAAAGTTTAAGCAGTCTCCACTAGAGTGTGGATTTCTAAATAGGACACTGAATATTTAGCTCCCTGGAGGGTATAGATTAAAGTTAGAATACACACACTGATTCCAGTTTGTATACAAACATGTTTTTAGGCCATTGTCAGATATACAAACAATACAATCACAAAGATGAAGGAGCCCAACAGACTTTCTAGTCTAGTTGGTTTTGTTCGTTTTTCATGTATTCATATAACAGAGCTGGATCCCCTACTCAGGTGCTGTTCTGGGCACTGGGGTTAGAGTGGTGAACAGGAAATAAAGTCTCTGACATAACTGAACTTACATTCCAGTGGGAGAGGCTAATAATAAATAAATGAAATAGAAGTATGTCATCTAATGTCTGGTGGTAATAACCCTTATAAAGGGAAATAAAGCAGTGTCAGGGGCTAGAAGAGATAATAGTTTTAATATAGTGTATTCTTGTTGTTGTTCAGTTGCTCAGCCATGTCCAACTTTTTGTGACCCCATGGACTGTAGCACACTTGGATTCCCTGTCCTTCACCATATTCCAGAGCTTGTTCAAACTCATGGCCGTTGAGTCGGTGATGCCATCCAGCCATCTCTCTTGTTAGTGGTTATGGTGTTGGACAGCAGAGAGCTGAGGAGTGAATGGACAGTGGCCTTATTTTAAACAAGGTGTCCAGAGACAGCCTCTTCTCTTAGGAAATGACATTCAAATCAGATTGGAAATGAAGTGAAAGGCAAGCCATGTGGATATCTGGAGAGGAAAAATATGAAAAACAAAGGCTGTGAGTTAGGGAATAAATTTTGCCTGACAGACAAACTAAAAGAAGCCATGTGACTTAGCTGCCCTGTGCCTTTTGCCCTTTCCCTTCCCTTCCTGCTCCTTGGAATGCAGATACAGAGCCTGGAGGGGTGGCAGTCATCTTTCAATCCTGAGGACAAGAATAGTCTCTGGAGTTACACTGCACAGGTCAGATCCCAGGTCTGCTATTGCTAAACTGTCTCATTGCTTCTCCAGCTACCTGTGGCAAAGGAGCAGTTGTTTCCCCCCCAATATACTGTTGGTCAATGCTTTTGTAAAATAGAAAGAAGTGAAGAACAGTCACCCCTCTGTATTTGTGGGTTCTGCATCTGTAGATTCAACCAACCACGAACCAAATATATTGGAAAAAGTATTCCAGAAAGTTCCAAAAAAGCAAAATTTGAATTACAACATACCAACAACTAGCATTTACATTATATTTACAACTACTTACATAGCATTTGCATGTATTAGATATCTAGAAATGATTTATGGGAGGATGTGTGTAGGTTATATGCAACCATGATGCCATTTTATATAAGACATGTGAACAACTATGGATTATGGTATCCTTGGAGGTCCTAGAGCCAATTCTCCTCAAAGACAGAGGAATTCAGTAAAAATGAGATGAACTAGAAAGATAAAAATTCATTTAAAATTAGAAAAAATATATGAAACAAATAGCCAGTCCAGGTTCAATGCATGATACTGGATGCTTGGGGCTGGTGCACTGAGACGACCCAGAGGGATGGTACGGGGAGGGAGGAGGGAGAGGGGTTCAGGATGGGGAACACATGTATACATGTGGTGGATTCATGTTGATGTATGGCAAAATCAATACAATATTGTAAAGTAATTAACCTCCAATTAAATAAATTTATTTTAAAAAATAAAATGAGATAAAATAAAAATAAATGAATATATGAAATGTAAGACCAACTTTTAAAAATAATATTACTCAACAGACATATGATTGCTATATCAGATTGCTACAATACACTAGTACTCTTTCTGTACTTACTTTGCAGCAGGCCACTGACAAGCAATTAGGGCCAAGGACAATCCTTTGAGTAGTCTTTAGTTATAGGACCCAAGATAAATTGAATAATCCATCAAAGTCTCAGTCTCTTCAACTGAAAAATGGAGTTATAATAGTACCTCCTTCATAGGCTACTTTTTGCCATGGGTTAAATAAAGGATTAAATAAATGAAGGAGACCAGCCCTGGGATTTCTTTGGAGGGAATGATGCTAAGCTGAAACTCCAATACTTTGGCCACCTCATGAGAAGAGCTGACTCATTGGAAAAGACTCTGAGGCTGGGAGGGATTGAGGGCAGGAGGAGAAGGGGACGACCGAGGATGAGATGGCTGGATGGCATCACGGACTCGATGGACATGAGTCTGAGTGAACTCTGGGGGATGGTGATGAACAGGGAGGCCTGGCATGCTGCGATTCATGGGGTCGCAAAGAGTCAGACACAACTGAGCGACTGAACTGAACTGAAATAAAATAACCCCTATGAAAGCTAGTCAAGCAATGTCAGTAAATGTAAGCTATTACTAGTTTTCATACGTTTGTCTCTCCAGCTGGCTGAAAAGACAAGGTCAACCATGGCCTGACTTTATAAATCCAGCTCTCTGAGGTGCTCGAAAAGTAGATATTCAATAAATCACTGTCAAATTCTTGAAAAGTACTTGGAAATCCTCAGGTGAAAGACATTTGGAAATAACAACCCTACAGTTTTCATTCCTTTTCATTCACTCGTCACTCCATTCATGTACACTGTCCCAATGTAGCATAAT
>SJYQ01104766.1:0-20979 GCA_006410935.1 Redunca redunca
GGAAACACAAAAAAGGTGTATAAACTCAAACCCAAAACAATAAAGTAAATGGCAATGGGATCATACTTATCAGTAATTACCTTAAATGTAAATGGGTTGAATGCCCCAACCAAAAAATAAAGACTGGCTGAATGGATACAAAAAGAAGACTCCTATATATGTTGTATACAAGAGACCCACCTTAAAACAAGGGACACATACAGACTGAAAGTGAAGGGCTGGAAAAAGATATTCCATGCAAATAGAGATCAAAAGAAAGCAGGATTAGCAATAATCATATCAGATAAAACATTTTAAAAAAAAAAGACTGTGAAAAGAGACAAAGAAGTACACTACATAATGATCAAAGAATCAATCCAAAAAGAAGATATAACAATTATAAATATATGTGTAACCAACATAAGAGCACCACAATATGTAAGACAAATGCTAACAAGTATGAAAGGGGAAATTAACAATAACACAATAATAGTTGGAGACTTTAATACCACACTCACACCTATGGATAGATCAACTAAACAGAAAATTAACAAGGAAGCACAAACTTTAAATGATACAATAGACCAGTTAGACCTAATTGATATCTATAGGACATTTTACCCCAAAACAATGAATTTCACCTTTTTTTCTAAAGTGCACACGGAACCTTCTCCAGGATATATCACATCCTGAGCTATAAATCGAGGCTTGGTAAATTCAAAAAAATTGAAATCATTCCAAGCATCTTTTCTGACCACAATGAAGTAAAACTGTATCTCAATTACAGGAGAAAAAACTATTAAAAATTCCACAATATGGAGGCTAAACAAAACGCTGCTGAATAACCAATAAATTGCAGAAGAAATTAAAAAACAAATCAAAATATGCATAGAAATGAATGAAAATGAAAACACAACAACCCAAAACCTGTGGGACACTGTAAAAGCAGTGCTAAGGGGAAGGTTCATATCAATACAGGCATACCTCTAGAAACAAGAAAAAAGACANATGAAAATGAAAACACAACAACCCCAAACCTGTGGGACACTGTAAAAGCAGTGCTAAGGGGAAGGTTCATATCAATACAGGCATACCTCTAGAAACAAGAAAAAAGACAGATAAATAACCTGACTCTCCACTAGCAACTAGAAAAGGAAGAAATGAAGAACTCCAGGGTTAATAGAAAGAAATAAATCTTAAAAATTAGGGCAGAAATAAATTCAAAGGAAACAAAAGATATCATAGCAAAAATCAACAAAACCAACAAAACCAAAAGGACAAATAAAATTGATAAACCATTAGCCAGACTAATCAAGAAACAAAGGGAGAAAAATCAAATCAATAAAATTAGAAATGAAGATGGAGAGATCACAGCAGACAACACAGGAATACAAAGGATCATAAGAGACTACTATCAGCAGTTATATGCCAATAAAATGGACAACGTGGAAGAAATGGACAAATTCTTAGAAAAGTACAACTTTCCAAAACTGAACCAGGAAGACATAGAAAATCTTAGCAGACTCATCACAAGCATGTAAATTGAAACTGTAATCAGCAATCTTCCAGCAAACAAAAGCCCAGGACCAGATGGCTTCACAGCTGAAGTCTATCAAAAATTTAGAGAAGAGGTGACACCTATCCTACTCAAATTCTTCCAGAAAATTGCAGAGGAAAGGAAACTTCCAAACTCATTCTATGAAGCCACCATCACCCTAATACCAAAACCTGTCAAAGATGCCACAAAAAAAGAAAACTACAGGCTAATATCACTGATGAACACAGATGCAAAAATCCTTAACAAAATTCTAGCAATCAGAATCCAATAACACATTAAAAAGATCATACATCATGACCAAGTGGGCTTTATCCCAGGGATGCAAGGATTCTTCAGTATCCTTAAATCAATCAATGTAATACACTGCATCAACAAATTGAAAAATAAAAACCATATGATTATCTCAATAGATCCAGAAAAAGCCTTTGACAAAATTTAACATCCATTTATGACAATAACTCTCCAGAAAGCAGGAATAGAAGGAACATACCTCAATACAATAAAAGCTATATATGATAAACCCACAGCAAACATTATCCTAAACGGTGAAAAATTGAAAGCATTTTCTCTAAAGTCAGGAAAAAGACAAAGGTACCCACTTTCATCACTACTATTCAACATAGTTTTGGAAGTTTTGCCCACAGCAATCAGAGCAGAAAAAGAAATAAAAGGAATCCAAATTGGAAAAGAAGAAGTAAAACTCTCACTGTTTGCAGATGACATGATCCTCTCCATAGAAAACCCTAAAGACTCCACCAGAAAATTACTAGACCTACATATAGAAAACTATAAAAACTGGTGAAAGAAATAAAAGAGGACACTAATAGATGGAGAAATATACCATGTTCATGGATCAGAAATATACCATGTTCATTGATCAGTAGTGAAAATGAGTATACTACCCAAAAGAATTTATAGATTCAATGCAATCCCTATCAAGCTACCAACGGTATTTTTCACAGAGCTAGAACAAATAATTTCACAATTTGTATGGAAATACAAAAAACCTCAGGTAGTCACAACAACCTTGAGAAAGAATGGAACTTGAGGAATCAACCTGCCTGACTTCAGGCTCTACTACAAAGCCACAGTCATCAAGACAGTATGGTACTGGCACAAAGACAGAAATATAGATCAATGGAACAAAATAGAAAGCCCAGAGATAAACCCAGGCACCTATGGACACCTTATCTTTGACATAGGAGGCAAGAATATACAATGGAGAAAAGGCAATCTCTTTAACAAGTGGTTCTGGGAAAACTGGTCAACCACTTGTAAAAAAATGAAAGTAGAATACTTTCTAACACCATACACAAAAATAAACTCAAAATGCATTAAATATCTAAACGTAAGACCAGAAACTATAAAACTCCTAGAGGAGAACATAGGCAAAACACTCTCCAACATAAATCACAGCAGGATCCTCTATGACACACCTCCCAGAATATTGGAAATAAAAGCAAAAATAAACAATTGGACCTAATTAAAATTAAAAGCTTCTGCACAAGAAAGGAAACTAAGCAAGGTGAAAAAATAGCCTTCAGAATGGGAGAAAATAATAGCAAATGAAGCAACTGACAAAGAATTAATCTCAAAAATATACAAGCAACCCCTGCAGCTCAATTCCAGAAAAATAAATGACCCAATCAAAAAATGGGCCAAAGAACTAAATAGACATTTATCCAAAGAAGACATACAGATCACTAACAAACACATGAAAAGATGCTCAACATCACTCATTATCAGAGAAATGCAAATCAGAACCACAATGAGGTACCGTTTCACACCAATCAAAATGGCTGCTATCCAAAAGTTTACAAGCAACAAATGCTGGAGAGGGTGTGGAGAAAAGGGAACCTCTTACACTGTTGGTGGGAATGCAAACTAGTACAGCCACTATGGAGAACAGTGTGGAGACTCCTTAAAAAACTGGAAATAGAACTGCCATATGACCCAGCAATCTCACTGCTGGGCATACACACTGAAGAAACCAGAATTGACAGAAACACGTGTACCCCAATGTTCATCACAGCACTGTTTATAATAGCCAGGACATGGAAGCAACCTGGATATCCATCAGTAGACGAATGGATAAGAAAGCTGTGGTACATATACACAATGGAGTATTACTCAGCCATTAAAAAGAATCCACCTCTAATGAGGTGGATGAAACTGGAGCCGATTATACAGAGTGAAGTAAGCCAGAAAGAAAAACACCAATACAGTATACTAATGCATATATATGAAATTTAGAAAGAAGGTAACATTAACCCTGTATGCGAAACAGCAAATGAGACACAGATGTATAGAACAATCTTTTGGACTCTGGGAGAGGGCGAGGGTGGGATGATTTGGGAGAATGACATTGAATCATGTATAATATCATATGTGAAACGAATCATCAGTCCAGGTTTGATGCATGATACAGGATGTTCGGGGCTGGTGTACCGGGATGACCCAGAGGGATGGTATTGGGAGGGAGGCGGGAGGGGGGTTCAGGATGGGGAACACGTGTACACCTATGACAGATTCATGTTGATGTATGGCAAAACCAATACAATACTGTAAAGTAATTAACCTCCAATTAAAAGAAATAAATTTATATTAAAAAATTAAAAAGTGAGACAGGAAGGGGACAGGGCTACACTTCACCATCTTTTTCTCTTATGACATCTTCTGGTGCTCAAAGTGAGGCCTCAAGGGGCATGCATAATCTTGATCCATCTTTTGTGCTATGGCTCTGGTGGCTGAGACTCCTCCAGACCTATGTAGAAAGACCTATGTAAAAGAATGACAGAGCAGAGCAAACTTGATTTCCAAGTATACAAGAAGTATACAAGAAGCCTCATTATTACACTGATGATAATACATTGGCAGGCTAAATTACACACCCACAGGCTCCATGACAGTTTCAAGGAGCCATAAAAGCCAAAATGTGGGCAGTGGCTCAATTCCCGGAAATCAGTACTCTTTCCCCAAAATATTAGAATAATACTCCCACTCAGTCATCTAGGAAATGACCCAGGCAATAAAAACTAATCACCCCGTATTTCAGGATCTCTCACCTACTGAGATGGCCTATACTCTCTGTATTTACCTGAATAAATTTTCCTTCAATTTACTGTAGTTCACTCTTGATTTCTTTCCTGCAAGAAGCTAAGAGCTCACACTTGGAAGCCTGTCCCAGGGTCTTGCCTGGAGCATGGGACAAGACTATTCTCTCACAGTTCACCATCTTTTTCTCTTACTACATTTTCTGGTGCTCAAAGTGAGGCCTCAAAGGGCATGCATAATCTTGATCCATCTTTTGCACTATGGCTCTGGTGGCTGATACTCCTCCAGACCTATGTAGATATAGGTGGCTCATTGAAAACACTGTTAATCACTCACTCGTGTCCAAGTCTTCGCAACACCATGGGCTGTAGCCTGCCAGGCTCCTATTTCAATGGATTTCTCCAAGAAAGAATGATGGAGGGGATTGCCATTCCCCTCTCCAGGGGATGACCATTCCCCTCTCCAGGGGATCTTCCCAACCCAGGGATCAACCTGGGTCTCCTGCATTGCAGGCAGATTCATTACCATCTGAGCCACTAGTAGTACCTTAGGTGGTGGTGCACCGGGGCCCGGGAGAACGGAGCAGTGACCCCACAAGTGACGGAACCAACTTGCCTGTGAGTGTTCAGGGGTCCCCAGCAGAGGCATTCATGGACAGTTGCTTGCTGTGGGGCCAGGGGCACTGAATACAACAGCCCTGGGAGCTGAGCCATGCTGGCATAAGTCCTTGGGAAGGAGGTCACCTTTACCGCCATTACCCCTACCATAGTTTGTCCTAAGGACAAATAACAGGAAGGGAACACAACCTCAACAGAAAATTGGATTGAAAATTTACTAAGCATTGCCCCATCCATCAGAGGAAGAAACAGATTCCCCCCAGCCAGTCCCTACCATCAGGAGGATTCACAAGCCTCTGATCCTTATTCATCAGAGGGCAGAAAGAATGAAAACCACAATCACAGAAAAATAAGCAAACTAATCATATGGAATACAGCCTTGTCAAACTCAGTGAAACTATGAGCTATGCTGTGTAGATCCACCTAAGAAGGGTGGGTAACGGAAGAGACTTCTGACAAAATGTAATCCACTGGACAAGGTAATGGACAAAAATGGACAAATTTAATTCAGATGATCCTTACATCTACTACTTTGGGCAAGTATCCCATAGAAGAAATGGAATATCCCTCATAGTCAACTAAAGAGTCTAAAATTGAACTTTAGGTGCAATCTAAAAAAAAAAAAACAGAAGAGACTCTGTACATTTCCGAGCAAACCATTCAATATCACAGTAATCCAAGTCTCTGCCCCATCAATAATGTCAAAGAAGCTGAAGCTGAACATATCTATGATGACCTACAAGACCTTCTAACACCAAAAAAGGTTGTTCTTTTCATCACAGAGGCTTCACTGGTGGCTCAGATGGTAAAGCATCTTCCTGCAATGTGGGAGACCCAGGTTCGATTTCTGGGTCAGGAAGATCTCTTGGAGAAAGAAATGACAACCAACTCCAGTACTCTTGCCTGTAAAATCCCATAGACAGAGGAGCCCAGTAGGTTACAATCCATGGGGTCACAAAGAATCAGACATGACTGAGCGACTTCACATGGTTTCATCATAGAGGACTGGAACACAAAAGTAGGAAGTCAACAGATACTGGAATAACAGGAAAGTTTGGCCCTGGAGTACAAAATGAAGTATGGCAAAGGCTAACAGAGTTGCCAAGAGAATGCACTGGTCATAGCAAATATCTTCTTCCAACAACACAATAGACAGCTCTACATATGAATATCGGCAGGTCATCAATACTTAAACCAGACTGATTATATTCAATGCAGCTGAAGATGGAGAAGATAAATAAAGTCAGCAAAAACAAAACCAGGAGCTGACTGTGGCTCAGATCATGAACTCTTTTTTGGCAAAATTACATTTAACAGGAAGAAAGTAAGGAAAACCACTAGCACACTTGAGAATGACCTAAATCATATCACTTATGATTATACAGTTCAATTTCTCAGTCGTGTCTGACTCTTTGCAACCCCATGGACTGAAGCACACCAGGCTTCCCTGTCCATCACCATCTCCCAGATATTACTCAAACTCATGTCCACTGAGTCAGTGATGCCATCCAACCATCTCATCCTCTGTCATCCCCTTATGCTCATGCCTTCATTCTTTCCCATAAACAGGGTCTTTTCAAATGAGTCAGTTCTTTGCATCAGGTGGCCAAAGTATTGGAATATCAGCTTCAACATCAGTCCTTCCAGTGAACACGCAAGACTGATCTTTAGGATGGACTGGCTGGACCTCCTTGCAGCCCAAGGGACTCTCAAGAGTGTTCTCCAACACCACAGTTCAAAATCATCAATTCTTCAGCACTCAGCTTTCTTTATAGTCCTGCTCTCACATCCATGCATGACTACTGGAAAAAGCCATAGCTTTGATGAGATGGATCTTTGTTGGCAAAGTAATGTCTTTGCTTTTTAATATACTGTCTAGGTTAGTCATAACTTTTCTTCAAAGGAGTAATCATCTTTTAATTCCGTGGCTGCAGTCATCATCTGCAGTGATTTTGGAGCCCAAAACAATAAATTCTGTCATTGTTTCCATTGTTTCCCCATCGATTTGCCATGAACTGATGGGGCCTGATGCCATGATCTTAGTTTTCTGAATATTGAATTTTAAGTCAACTGTTCCACTTTCTTCTTTCACTTTGGCTTAGTTATTCGTTTTAGTTCTTCTTCGCTTTCTGCCATAACTGTGTGTCATCTGCATATCTGCGGTTATTGATATTTCTCCTGGCAATCTTGATTCCAGCTTGTGCTTCATCTAGTCTATTTCTCATGATGTACTCTGCATATAAGTTAAATAAACAGGGTGACAATATACAGCCTTGATGTTCTCCTTTCATGATTTAGAACCAGTCTGTTATTCCATGCTAAGTTCTAACTGTCGCTTCTTGACCTGCATACAAATTTCTCAGGAGGCAGATCAGGTGTTCTGGTATTCCTATGTCTTTAAGAATTTTCCACAGTTTTTTTGTGATCCACACAGTCACATGCATTGGAATAGTAAATAAAGCAGAAGTAGATGTTTTTCTGGAACTCTCTGGCTTTTTCAATGACCCAATGAATGCTAGCAATTTGATCTCTGGTTCCTCTGCCTTTTCTAAATCCAGCTTGAACATCTGGAATTTCACAGTTCACATACTATTGAAACCTGGCTTGAATAATTTTGAGCATTACTTTGCTAGCATGTGAGATGAGTGCAACTGTGTGGTAGTATGAACATTATTTGACACTGCCTATTTTTGGGTTGGATTGAAAACAGATCTTTTCCAGTCCCGTGGCCATTGCTTAGTTTTCCAAATTTGCTTTCATACTGAGTGCAGCCCTTTCATAGCATCATCTTTTAGGATTTGAAATAGCTCAGCTAGAATTCCGTTACCTCTGCTATCTTTGTTCATAGTCATGCTTCCTGAGGCCCACTTGACTTGCATTCCAGGATGTCTGGCTCTAGGTGAATGATCACACCATCATGGTTATCTGGGTCATGAAGATCTTTTTTGTATAGTTCTTCAGTGTATTCTTGCCACCTCTTCTTAATATGTTCTCCTTCTGTTAGGCCCATACTATTTCTGTCCTTTATCGAGCCCATCTTTGCATGAAATGTTCCCTTGGTATCTCTAATTTTCTTGAAGAGATCTCTAGTCCTTTTCATTCTGTTATTTTCCTCTAGTTCTTTGCATTCATCACTGAGGAAGGCTTTTTTATCTCTCCTTGCTATCCTTTGGAACTCTGCATTCAAATGGCTGTATCTTTTCTTTTCTCCTTTGCCTTTTCCTTCTCTTCTTTTCTCAGCTATTTGTAAGGCCTCCTCAGGCAATCATTTTGTCTTTTTGTGTTTCTTTTTCTTGGGGATGGTCTTGAGCACTGCTTCCTGTACTGTGTCACAAACCTCCATCCATAGTTCTTCAGGCACTCTATGAGTTCTAATCCTTTGAATCTATTTGTCACTTCCACTGTATAATCATAAGGAATTTGATTTAGGTCACACCTTAATGGTTCAGTTGTTTTCCTTACCTTCTTCAATTTAAGTCTGAATTTGACAATAAGGAGTTCATGATCTAAGCCACAGTCAGCACCCAGTATTATTTATGTTGACTCTATAGAGCTTCTCCATCTTAGACTGCAAAGAATATAATCAATCTGATTTCTGTATTGACCATCTGGTGATGTCCACATGTAGGGTCATCTCGTGTTGTTGGAAGAGGATGTTTGCTATGACCAGCACATTCTTTTGGCAAAGCTCTATTAGCCTTTGCCTTGCTTCATTATGTATTCCAAGGCCAAATTTGCCTGTTACTCCAGGTGTTTCTTTATTTTCTACTTTTTGCATTCCAGTCCCCTATAATGAAGAAGACATCTTTTTGGGGTGCCAGTTCTAGAAGTTCATGTAGGTCTTCATAGAACCTTTCAATGCCATTACTGGTTGGGGCATAGACTTGGATTACTGTGATATTGAATGGTTTGCCCTGGAAACGAACAGAGATCATTCTGTTGTTTTTGAGATAGCATCAAAATACTGCATTTCACACACTTCTGTTGACTATGATTATACAGTGGAAGTGACAAATAGATTCAACATAGTAAACCTCATAGAGTGCCTGAAGAACTATGGATGGAGGTTCATAACATTGTATAGGGCATGGTGATCAAATCCATCCACAAGAAAAATAAATACAGAAAGGTAGAAAGGCTCTCTGATGAGGGATTATAAATAGTGTAGAAAAGAAGAGAAGTCAAAAGAAAAGGAGAAAAGGAAAGATATATCCATCTAAATGCAGAGTTCCAAAGAAGAGCAAGGAGACACAAGGAAGACTTTTTCAGTGATCAATGCAAAGAAATAGAGGGAAACAATAGAATAGGAAAGACTAGAGATCTCTTCAAAAAAATTGGATATACCAAGTGAATGTTTCATTCATAGATCGGCAAAATTAAGGACAGAAACAGTATGGTCTTAACAGAAGCATAAGATATTAAGAAGAGGGGGAAAGAATATACAGAAAAACTGTACATAAAAGGATTTGAAATAGCTCAACTGGAATTCCATCACCTCCACTAGCTTTGCTTGTAGCGATGCTGCCTAAGGCCCACTTGACTTCACCTTCCAGGCTGTCTGTCTCTAGGTTAGCGATTACACCATCATGGTTATCTGGGGCATTAAGATCATTTTTGTATGCCAGCAAATCTGGAAAACTCAGCAGTGGCCACAGGACTGGAAAACATAAATTTTCATTCTAATCCCCCAAAAAAGGGAATGCAAAAAAATGTTCAAACTACCACATAATTGTACTTATCTTACACACTAGCAAAGCAATGCTCAAAATTCTCCAAGTGTTGCTTCAACAGTATATGAACCGAGAACTTCCAGATGTTCAAGCTGGATTTAGAAAAAGCAGAGGAACCGAAGGCCAAATTGCCAACATCGTTTGGATAATTGAAAAGCAAGAGATTTCCAGAAAAACATCTGCTTCTGCTTCATTGACTACACCAAAACCTTTGACTGTGTGGATTCATAATAAACTCAGGAAAATTCTTAAGAAGATGGGAATACCAGACATCCTTATCTGTCTCCTGAGAAATCTGTATGCAGGTGAAGAAGCAACAATTATAACTGGACACGGAAGAACATATTGGTTCCAAATTGGGAAAGGAGTATGTCAAGGCTGTATATTTTCACCCTCCTTATTTAACATATATGCAGAGTACATCATGCAAAATGCCAGGCTGGATGAAACCTAAGCTTGAATCAAGATTCCCAGAGAAATACCAATAACTTCAAATATGCAGATTACACCATTCTTATGGCAGAAAGCTAAGAGGAAGTAAAGAGTGTCTTGATGAAAGTGAAAGAGGAAAGTGGAAAAACTGGCTTAAAACTCAACATTCAAAAAGGAAAGATCATGGCATCTGGTCCCATCACTTCATGGCATATAGATAAGGAAACAATGGAAACAGTGACAGACTGTATTTTCTTGGGCTCCAAAATCACTTCAGATTGTGACTATAGCCATGAAATTATGACACTTGCTCCTTGGAGGAAAAGCTATGACCATCCTAGACAGCATATTAAAAAGCAGAGACATTACTCTGCTGACAGATCCATCTAGTCAAAGCTTTTGAGTGCAAAAGAATTGATGCTTTTGAACTGTGGTGTTGGAGAAGACTCTTGAGAGTCCCTTGGACTGCAAGAAGATCAAACTATGCAATCCTAAAGGAAATCAGTCCTGAATATTCATTGGAAGGACTGATGCAGAAGATGAAGATCTAATACTTTAACCACCAGATGGAAAGAAGTGACTCATTGGAAAAGATCCTGATGCTGGGAAATATTGCATGCAAGAGGAGAAGGGGACACCAGAGGATGAGATGGTTGTATGGCATCACCAACTTGATGAGCATGGGTTTGAGCTAGCTCCTAGTGTTGGTGATGGACAGGGAAGCCTAGCATGCTCCAGTCCAGGGGGTTGCAAAGAGTCACGGATGACTGAGAGACTGAACTGAAGTGAATTTGAACAGCCCTTGCAAGATCTGATAGAGACCAATTGTCTGGCTATGAAGACCCTTGAGGCCAAGGATTTTCGGCTGTGTATCTTTCTCATTCTCCTATTTCTTGGTCTCTTTGGACTCAAGAAGATACAGCAAGACAATCTCTGAACTTCCAAATTAAGCCCTTGGGGCAACTAATTGCCAATTTGATCAGATGAGTTTCCCCTCTGTGGCTCCTTGAGCCCAGTTCCCCCTACTTACTTGTTCTTAATCCTTGTCTGGTTTTGGGGTGTGGGGACTGTTTTATGGGTCCACATTGGGGGGCTTTAAATCCTTTTCTAGATTTTCAGGCTGGCCCTGTTCTGAGTGCACTTGGGACTTATGATCTCTTGCATCCTTCAATGGATGTTGTGGATGAACACTTCCTTCAAGAGAGTCACAGTCCTTTCCAACCTCAGGAAGTGTCACAGCTGTGAACCATCCTAATCCCACTCAGTCATCCTCCATATTTTAACCCCCTTGTCAACTGTGAAACATAGCCAGGAGTCATGTTTTCTGTTAAGGGTCACATCTTGTGAGGATCCTAGACACTCCTGAGTGGAAGTTGTGAGCAAGTACTTCCCTTATAGGGGTGGCCAGTGAACTTGATCACACTCTGAATGGAGGTAGTGTTTAAGCACTCTTCTCAGTGGGCTTACAAATCTCTGGTCCAGGAATTCTTATGATTGTACATCTTTCTGTCTGTCCCGAATTTCTCTTATATACTCCTTCTCTCCTAACTTCTTGGACAATCTATTGACTCTTGAGTCTCTATCCCAGCTTTGCCAGCAGGATGGATATTGTCTCTTTTACTTCTGCAGAGAGGTGGTTGTGGTGGTTTAGTCACTAAGTCATGTCCAACTCTTGTGACCCCAGGGACTGTAGCCCATCAAGCTTTTCTGTCCATGGTATTTCTGAAGCAAGAATAGGGTAGTGAGTTGCCATTGCCTTCTCCAGGGAAATAGCCCTCCTCGATATCACAAGGGCCATATCCTGAGGGGAGTTTTTAGCTTATATTGCTATCACTGCCTTGTGGTGCTGAAGCTCTACCTTTTGGATTTATTTGTTTCTATTTTGTCTCAGGAATAAAGCTATTCCACTTAGTTTGCTCAAGGCATATGTTCTTCCCCACCCTCTCTGAAGAATTTAGGCCCTAGGATTCTGGTTATTATTATTATTATTATTTTCTCCAATTGGCTCTTGTTCCTTCCCTTGACTAACCCACGGAGCCTCCTCAGGCTCACTGACCAGGCAGATTTTGGGTGCTCATTGTTGACAGTGAGAAATACCAGGACAAATAACTAACATTTGGCCAGGATCCATCAGACCCCTTAGTATCCATCAGATCCGTTAGTATGTTGAGACATACTAATTAAACAAATGGAGGTAACTACAAATGGAGGTAACTACTAATTAAACAAATGGAGGTAATCATCATGAAGGACTCCACACTAGGATGCATATAAACTAATTGGGGAAATTTTAGACCCGATGGTTTAAGGACAAAAAGGAAATTAATTTTCTTTTGCAATTCTGCATGGCCCCAATACAGTTTTGCCAGGTGGAGCTAGTGGTTAAGAACTTCCTGCCAAAGAAAGAGATGTGGGTTTAATCCCCTGGAGGAGGGCATGGAAACCCGCTCCAATATTCTTGCCTGGAGAATCCCATTGACAGATGATCCTGGTGGGCTACCATCCATGGATCATATAGAGTCAGACACAACTGAATTGACTTAGCACATACATATGCATGGCCCCAAAACAAACTAGGGGACCAAGAGATCTGGCCAGAAAATGAGTCTTGAATTACAATAGCATCTTACAGCTGGGCTTATTTTGTAAAAGGAAAGGTAAATGAGGGGAAGTCCTATATATCTGAATGTTCATACCTCTTCTGAAATCCAGGTCTAAAGAACTCCTGATGGGAGCGCCTGACTCATATCTTTTTAAGTGCCTTCATCCCTCACAGGAGCCTGATGATTTTGATGATTCCCTTATGAGCCCAGCTCCCTGAGGTCCACAACTGGGAATTCCTACCTCTCCCAGTTCTGAGCAGGGAGGGGCGGATTTCTGGATCATTTCCCTTTGATGCCCCATCTGAGCAGATAGAGAATCCAGACCTCCATAAATCAATTTGTGAACTTGGCCCTTGGATTATTAACAATAGAGACAAGGTTGAATAGGCAAAAAAGGATTCATAGATAATAGCAAAAGCCTAGTTACTGGTGGCATCCTTAACCTCTGTACCACCTCAGGTTTACCTTCCCTTGTAAAGACCCATGGTGAGACAGGATCCAGGGAGCCTAAATCAGAGTCACTGTGTTGCCAAGAAATAATCTATTTTAAGTGTGGCCAAGAGAGCCTCTGGAAAGATGAATGGTCCTTGTATGGAAAAAGTCCACAGGACCTGTCAATACACAAACAAGAGGGTCACTGGAAGTGGGACTGCTCCCAGTTCTAAAGTTGATTCAGAGCTCCCAAACCAATGATGGCTAAGAGGACTGGAGACTGACAGGGCCTGGAACCCTCCCTGGCTTCTAAACAACACCTAGTCATATTTCTTAAGGAGCCACTGGTAATTTTGATGTGTCAAGGGAAGGTATTTTCTTATTATATATGTGGACTGCCTACTCTGTGGTGACTGATTTTTCTGGACCATGGACCCTTGTCCTCCTCATCCTGTATAATAACAGGGAATGATGGAAAGCCCAAAACCAAAATACCCACCCCTCTCCTCAATAGCTTGCTAGGAAATGTTTACATTTACACATCAGTTTCTGTTCATGGTAGAGTGCCCCATTCTCTTGTTGGGAAGGGAGTTGCTTACTAAATTCCAGACAATAGTGCATGCTAGAGACCCTCATGGAAAAGATACTCCCCAAGAAAAATAATTGCTCTTGGCTGGAAGAGTCTACCTCAGTTCCAGGCAAGAGGAGGTCTCCAGTTCACCCCATTGGTGTTTCTAAACCATGGACTGTTAAACTGGTTCACAGTGCTAGAACTAAAGCATTCTTTCTTCTGTTCAAACACAAATGCTCAGGGGAGAGGTAAAGCCCAGAGTCATTTAGTTCAGTTTAGTTCAGTTCAGTCACTCAGTCATGTCTGACTCTTTGCGACCCCATGAACTACAGCATGCCAGGCCTCCCTGTCCGTCACCAACTCCTGGAGTTCACTCAGACTCACGTCCATTGAGTCAGTGATGCCATCCAGCCATCTCATCCTGGGTCATCCCCTTCTCCTCCTGCCCCCAATCCCTCCCAGGATCAGAGTCTTTTCCAATGAGTCTACTCTTTGCATGAAGTGGCCATAGTACTGGAGTTTCAGCTTTAGCATCATCCCCTCCAAAGAAATCCCAGGGCTGATCTCCTTCAGAATGCACTGGTTGGATCTCCTTGCAGTCCTAGGGACTCTCAAGAGTCTTCTCCAACACCAACAGTTCAAATGCATCAGTTCTTGACAGCGCTCTGCCTTCTTCACAGTCCAACTCTCACATCCATACATGACCACAGGAAAAACCAAGTCATTAGGAGTCCTCTATACATTAGCATGGGCTTACCTGGTGGCTCAGACAGTAATGAATCTGCCTGCAATGCAGGAGACCCAGGTTCAATCCCTGGGTTTTGAAGATCCCCTGGAGAAAGGAATGGCTACCCATCCCAGCATTCTTGCCTGGAGAATTCTGCACAGAGGATTCTGGTGGGCTATAGTCACACAGAGTCAGACATGACTGAGCGACTAACTTTCACTTTTTCACTTTCACATACATTAGCATAGATTCATATATTCAATTATTTTAGTGAACAAATCATGAAGCAAAGGTATACAGAGTAGCTATGAAGAGATAATATGAGATTTGGAAAAGGGAAGACATTACTAGCACATATAATCAGTACTATAGTATAATTCCTGAAGAAAGGCAAAGCTTTATAAACTGAAATTGAAGAATTAATTCTTTAGCAACTCTGGAATGCCAAATATGGTAGAATAGAAAGGAAATTCATAAAAAATCAAATCAGAAATCAAACTTTGCTTTCATGCTGTCATCAGATTTTCTTTCCTGACTCATGCCGTATCAGCCTTTTGTTTTCTGTGCTTCAGACACAGTAGTCTTCCTTCAATATGACTGAAAAGGCTCCTATTTGACTTTCAAATTTTGCCAACCTGCTATTATCTTCTTTGGAGAAAACAGTGGCAACCCACTCCAGTACTCTTGCCTGGAAAATCCCACGGGCGGAGGAGCCTGGTAGGCTGTAGTCCATGGGGTTGCTAAGAGTTGAACACAACTGAGTGACTTCACTTTCATGCATTGGAGAAGGAAATGGCAACCCACTCCAGCGTTCTTGCCTGGAGAACCCCAGCGATGGGGAAGCCTGGTGAGCTGCCGTCTATGGGATCTCAGAGTCAGACACGACTGAAGCGACCTAGTTGCAGCAGCAGCAGCAGCACTGTCTTCCTTAAATATCTCCCTTCCAGTTTTCACAGTTCCCTTTCATCCATTAGATCTCAGTTTGCTTGCACATCACCTTCTCAGGGAGGTCTTCTTTTACCACATTATGTAAATTAACTGCCCAAAACATAAATGCAAACACAAGCATGCATAGCATACAGATAAATTGTCAACATCAATGTGTGGCTTGTTCTGTTAATAATATTTATCAAATTCAACCTTAAAAATTGTGTTATTTTTTGTCTGATGCTGAAGCTGAAGCTCCAATACTTTGGCCACCTGATGCAAACAGCTGACTTTTTGCAAGGACCCTGCTGCTGTGAAAGAGTGAAGGCAGAAGGAGTGGAGGGTGACAGAGGATGAGATGGTTGGATGACATTACCAGTTCAATGGACATGAACTTGGGCAATCTGCAGGAGATGTTAAGGGACAGGGAAATCTAGCATGTTGCAGTCCATAAGGGTACAAAGTGTAGGACATGACTTGGCAACTGAACAACAACATTTTTAATCTATATCCTCATGTGGGAGAAAAACTTCAGATTCCTTAGACCTCTCTTGTTGGAGGTAATAAGCTAAGCATTCACCCAGATTAAGTCCAAAACTTTGTTCTGAAGCTGCTTGGGGACAGCTGAACAACCATGGTGACTGGTCTCACTTTAATGTATTACCATGTATCTCAAATGTGCTTTGAATGATGCCTGGCAAGCTCATTTAAGACAGAGATTACTCACTCACTCCTCTAAAACCAGCAACTTCTACTATCTTCACGGTCTCCCTAGTTACCTTTTTTTTTTTTTTGCTACCTTACTTACAAAAACTGAAAGTGAAAGTCTCTCAGTCATGTCCAACTCTTTGTGACTCCATGGACTATACAGTCCATGGAATTCTCCAGACCAGACTACTATAGTGGGTAGCCTTTGCCTTCTTCAGGGGATCTTTCCAACCCAGGGGTCAAACACAGGTCTCCTGCATTATAAGAGGATTCTTTACCAGCTGAGCCACAAGAGAAGCCCAAGAATACTGGAGTAGGAAGTCTATCCCTTCTCCAGGAGATCTTCCCAACCTAGGAATCAACCGGGGTATCCTGCATTGCAGGCAGATTCTGAGCTATGAAAGCTGATATTAAATTTCCAAAGACTTCATTCAGGAGATACTTCCAAAGCTACCTGTCATTCTGCACCCATACTTTTTATGAACTTTCTATGCTCCTATATAAAACCAGTACTGTAATTTCTGTTCAGTAGAATAGAAAGTAATGTATATGTAATGTAGATTACATCTACATATTTTGCTTAAGGATCTAGCAGAAACATATTTTCTCTTTTACAGAGAATTTCCTATCATAAAAGCATGCTGTTATTTCTTGCATAATAAAGTATTATTATTGCATAATATAAAAAATCATTTTTGATTCTACTTCCTCCACCAGTTCCTGCCCTATTTTCTCACTGTCTTTGCTGTAAACTACTCAAAATGTTTGTGTCACTGCTTCTGCTTCTCTCTTTGCCACTTTCTTCAATCAGCTCTAATCAGGTTTTCAATTCCATCACTCCATTGAAATTGCTTTTGTCAAGGTTATTTTAACTCTCTAGTCAATTTTAATTGTATCCATTTTATCTACTATCAGTATTTGGTATGTCTACTACTCTCAAATTTTCACTTGGCACTCTTGTGTTTTTCTCTAATCTCTATAACAGTTTCTCTGACTCTTGGCCTGGCTCTTCCTCTTCTCCTGGATATCTAAGTGCCACTAAAACTCAGTGCTTCATCTTCTTATTGTCTCTGTCCACATTTCCTGCTTTAGTACTTTCCTTCAGAGTCCTGGCCTTCAGTGTCATTTATATGATACTGCTCTAAATTTATATGATAGTGCCTTCATCTTAAACTTCTTTCTTGAATTCCAGACTTGTATATTTAACTTTCTACTCAACTTTTCCATTTGAATATCTATTAGACATCCTAAATTCCTCTGCCCAAATTGATATCTGATACTTTCCACAATTTTTTTTCCCCCTTCTACAGACTTTCTCAATTCTATGGCAATCCCCCTTTTCAGGTGCTCATGCCAAAAATTTTGAATCTCCTCTTAAGACAACCCATGCCTCAGGAAATCCTGTTGGCTCTACTCATTAAGTATATCCAAAAGTCTGCTGATTTCTCACTACTTTTACTACAACCATTTGATATTAACCATCAGAATCACCAAGCTAGATTACTACTCTGGTTTCCAAGAGGTATCCCTGATTCCCCTCTTACTCTACTTTCCAGTCCATCTTCAGCACAGCAGACAGAGTGATCTTTTTAAAAATAGCCTAGATTATGTCACTCTGTTCAAAACCCTCCGGTAACTCCCTATTTTACTCAAAGTAAAAGCTAATGTACTGACACAGGCCTATAATTGACTTAAGAATAACACTTCTTGCCCTTCTGACTTCATTTCTTTCCATTCTCCATGATTCTTCTAATTTCAACCCTATGAAGCTCCTTGCTGTTTCTGGAACAAATCCATCTTGGCCTGTTTGTATTTGATTTGCCCTTTTTTGAAACACTCTCCTCCTGGATACTGAGAGAGTTAAACTCATTACCTTCTTCAAGGCTTTACTTTGGATTCAGATGCCTCTTCTCAATCAGGCTTATTGTGAGCACAAAAACAAATCCTGATTATATTCACTCTCTTCTATTTTTCTCATAGCATATATTATGTTCTTATTTATTATACAGTTACATCTGTCTCCCTTTGATCGAACATAGACCGTGCTTTGGTCACTGAGGTCTCCCAAGAAACTGCTGCTGCTGCTGCTGCTAAGTCGCTTCAGTCGTGTCCGACTCTGTGCGACCCCATAGATGGCAACCCACCAGGCTTCCCCGTCCCTGGGATTCTCTAGGCAAGAATACTGGAATGGGTTGCCATTTCCTCCTCCAATGCATGAAAGTGAAAAGTGAAAGTGAAGTCACTCAGTTGTGTCTGACTGGTAGCGACCCCATGGACTGCAGCCCACCAGGCTCCTCCATCCATTCCAAATAAGAGTATTGGAGTGGGGTGCCATTCCCTTCTCCTCCCAAGAAACTAGATTATGCCTAATCTATAAAAGATTATTAATATTTGGATAAGTGAATGTCCAAAGTACTTACTGGCCATTGGAATGAATGAATTAGCATAAATTGCTAACATTTTCTCATCTATGAAAATGAGGTGTTGACATTATTTCTCATAATTGTTCTGTGAGCTAATGCAGATATGACGGCTCACACTGCTCATGACAAAATGAATACTTCATTTCATTAGTAGAAGTAAGTTGAACTGAAAGATAAAAATGATAACAAAGATAGCTCTCAGGAGAAGACTACATAGATTTTGTGCTCTCTTTTTGAAGGTATAGGAAATCCATCCAGAGAGAATGGCAAAATCATTAGAATGACAGTTTATTAGCTTATAATGACGTTACTATTCCTGTAACTGGAAATGCTCAAATTGCTTATGACTATGATAATTTTTTTTTTCTTGTAACTAAACTGTTTAATTATAAATCCTTCATCTGACTTACCGTGTGAAGTCTTTATCAAAAAAACTAGATATGAACGGCATATCATTTTCATAATGTCTGTTTTATTTTGGGGGCATTGAATCAGTCCAAGGGAGTTAATAGAAATGAAAACTTAATGATATCAAGCTAAGGATGTGGGGCATATCTATCAGGACTGCCCTGGTCTTGCACAAAATTCTACAATACTTTATTTTTAGCTCCAAAATAGACTATGAATTAGATCATTCCTGGAAATAATTGAAATAAATTTGCTGTTTTCTTAACATTCATGACAAACCAACCTCCTCCTGAATGAGACATTCATTGTTGATACATGCTAACATAATGTATTTGCTGAGTTCTGTGCATCCAGAGTAACTCTGACGTTTTTCAAGTTGCTTTGACTACCAATTATCTGGTTTATGTCCATTCATTAATAATTAGCCTCCAATTAAAATAAATTTATATATTTTAAAAAATGAAAAAAAAGGTAAACAAAGAGAAAAAAATCACTAAATCTGTGCTGGATACTCTTCTGTTTCTGTTTTCTTAAAGTTTTAATTTTATATTTGAGTATAGCCAATTAACAATATAGTGATAATTTTGGATGGACAACAAAGGGACTCAGCCATGCATATACATGCATCCATTCTCCCCTAAATGCCCTTTCCATCCAAGCTGCCACATAATATAAGAAGTCAGAATGAATGGAGACAGTGGTCTGAACAAAAATGTTACACTGAAAACTTTTATAGAACAGTTTGAACTTGAACTAATTTTGTTAGAGAATCTTCTGGTCAACTTAACAAAAATAGTCACAGCCTAAAAACTGAGAGTTGTGTTTTATTTGGTAAGAATTTTTAGGAGTTAAGCTCTGGAGATAGCATCTCAAGTAACCCTTAAAGAATTGTTCTGAGAAGCGGGGAAAAAAGTCAGGTTATATAGAAGGTGCAGGTAGTTTGAATATCAAAAGATTATTATCAATTAAGGAAAACTAGATATCTCAAGTTCAGAAATTTAGCTCTTTTCTATCTATGGGAAGATGCAAGATTTTGGGCTTACTGAAATGATTCCTTTCATATGCATCTCAGCTAACTGGAGCCAGCATCCTGATTTGATTTTTTCACATCCTTAGTTCCTTGCTCACCACAGGGAGCAGTGGCAGCCTGATAAGTGCAAGATCACTAGTATTGTTTATTGTGAGAACACTCCAGGCTTAACAATTCACTTTTGGTTTTGGAGGGCCAGAATTACTGATGGCTGTGATATTCTTGTTTATTGATATGGCAGGAGATACTCCATTTCTTAGTCCCTCCCAATTATAAGAAATTTGACCAATATTTGGAAGACATTTCATGACCAATTTTTGTCCCACAGATCTGGGAGGTTCCTCTGTCTTCTAACTTACTAGGATTCAAAAGATATATCTCATATTGCTTTTCCCCATACCTAGAATCACACTATTGCAATTATTGATAGCATACAGAGCTACATTTTTGATCAATTGTTTCAAGTCACCTAGCCACCATTACATTTTTTGGTGGCCTGATTACACACTGTAATAGAGAGTGATTAAAAAATATATAGATATAATAATGTAGTCGGCCACATGACTGGCAAAAGTCAGTTTTCATTCCAATCCCAAAGAAAGGCAAGGCCAAAGATGCTCAAAGTACTGCACAATTGCACTCATCTCACACGCTAGTAAAGTAGTGCTCAAAATTCTCCAAGCCAGGCTTCAGCAATACGTGAACTGTGAACTTCCAGATGTTCAAGCTGGTTTTAGAAATGACAGAGGAACCAGACACCAAATTGGCAACATCCGCTGG
>SJYQ01104766.1:21826-54549 GCA_006410935.1 Redunca redunca
AGGGTGACACCAAATGTGTTCTTTAATAGTCTTAACTATCTTTAATTTCTCATTTTAGTAACTGATAGCACTATCTTTTTAGGTATTTAATAAACTTTCATCATTTAAATTAACACATAGTTCTTAAAGTTATCAAATATTTGGAAAGATAGTTTTAAGTGGACATTTCTAAAATATAATTATTTTAAAGAGTTTATCCCAAAGTTCTTATTTCATTTACATTCACTTAAAAGTTTCATCATATCAAGTTACTTTTCTTGAAACAGTTCTGGTGAGGTTTTACTTATTAAACCCATGTACAACAAAGTGTTATACTTGATATCTGCTGACTCTTGTTGATATGTCTATATTAATTAGATGAACAAACTCAAGCTTTAATACAATATATCAACTTAATAATTAATATTCCCCAGGTCATATGAATCTGAAAGTCATTTTGTCCAGTTTCTTTAGATGTAGTATTTTCTGTTAAAATTAGAGTTCTTCATAAATTTAATTTTGATAGTACTTTTAGGAGAAGGAAATGTCAGCCCACTCCAGTATTCCTGCCTGGAGAATCCCACGGACTGAGGAGCCTGGTGGGCTACAGTCCACAGGGTCTCAAAGAGTTGGACACGACTGAGCGACTTCACTTTCACTTTTAAGTTGTGGATCACAACAAACTGTGGAAAATTCTTAAAGAGATGGGAATATAAGACCACTTTACATGCCTCTTTGAGAAATCTGTATGCAGATTAAGAAGCAAAACTTAGAACTGGACATGGAACAACAGACTGGTTCCAAATTGGGAAAGGAGTATGTCAAGGGTGTATATTGTCACCCTGTTTATTTAATTTATATGTAGAGTTTTTCATGCAGAATATTAGGCTTGATGAAGCACAAGCTGGAATCCAGATTGCTAGGAGAAATATCAATAACCTCAGATACCAGATGACTCCATCTTTATGGCAGGAACAAGAAGAATTAAAGAGCCTCTTGAAGAAATTGAAAAAGAGTGAAAAGCTGGTTTAAAACTCAACATTCAAATAACTAAAATCATGGCATCTGGTCCCATCATTTCATGTCAAATAGAAGGGGAAAAATTGAAAACCATAAGAGGTTTTATTTTCTTGGTCTCCAAAAATCACTAAGGATAGTGACTGCAGTCATGAAATTAAAAGATACTCGCTCCTTGAAAGAAAAGCTATGACAAACCTAGATAGCAGATTAAAAAGCAAAGACATACTTTGCTAACAAAATTCCATCTAGTCAAAGCTATGGTTTTTCCAGCAGTCATGTATGGATGTGAGAGTTGGACCATAAAGAAAGCAGAGTACTGAACTGTGGTTTTGGAGAAGACTATTGATTGTCCCTTTGACAGCAAGGAGATCAAACCAGTCAATCCTAAAGGAAATCAATCCTGAATATTCATTGGAGGGACTGATGATGAAACTGAAGCTCCAATACTTTGGCCACCTGATACAAAAAAGTGACTCAGAAAAGACCCTGATGCTGGGAAATATTGCAGGCAGGAGGAGAAAGGGACGATAGAGGATGAGATGGTTGGATGGCATCACCAACTCAATGGACATGAGTTTGAGCAAGCTCCAGGAGATGGTGAAGGACAGGGAAGCCTGACATGCTGCAGTCCATGGGGTCACAAGAGTTGGACATGACTGAGCAACTGAACAATAGAAACTTGTTAGAACTAGGGATATCTCATACGTGCAATGTGTACAGAGACATAAATAGGAAAATTAGAGATCTCATGGATTTACTAAAACTTTGTTATGAATCAGGTATTGCAATGTAAACTTACTCGTTTATCAACAGAGTACATTAAGATTCTCTGATCAGAAGACTAAGGCTTGCTATTTGTAATTTGGCTGAAGGAATATTCCCTTTGAATGCTCCTTTGCAAATATAAATTCCAGTTTGAATTTTAAACCTGTCACTTTTTTTCCCATTTGTTTCAGGTTTTGCCTGCTTGAGCTAATTTAGGTTCTTGTGGCCTGGATTTGCATTTCTGCTTTTTAGACATTTTCAAGAAAATGACAGTTGCTTTTAGTCTCCCATAAAACATTTCTGTCACCTAAAGATATTAAATTCAGTGACAAGTTTTCTATCTAAACTGATATTTATTTTATGAGTGTTATGTTCTAGAGCTTAGCCTATCATATTTTCAAAGGTTTATATAAGACATTCAGCAAAGACCTTTCTAAGTTTACCAGTTTTATACACTTTCATCTCAATTTTGTCAACTTCTAAACTTTAAATTTAGTTTTAAGTAGGATCCAATCAATAATCTTTGATATTAGAGGAATAATTATAGAAATTTTCTTTTTTTTCCCTGTCCATTTTATCTATTTTTTATATAAGATGCTCTTGGATCCCCAGAGTGGGATTGAGCTGAGGAGGTCAGGCCCTTTGACCTACTTTGTCCCAAATAATTGCTGGTCAGAAATTTCACTATAAATTTTCCTAGCCCCTTAAATATATATATTTTAAAACTTGGATAAATAAAACAGACTGGCACAGCTTTTAAAGTTGGGCACTACTAGGGGGTCCCTTTTGGACCATTTAGATAGTGTAGTAATATCAAAAGTTGTTTCAATCACATAAATTTCTATTTTATTTATCCCATTTTAGATTACTATCCAAAGTGTTCTTTATACATTTGAGATAACTTCCTTAAAAAAACTATCTTGTTGGAAATTATAATCAAGCTTCCCTTACAAGTTTTTCATGTTGACATTATAATTATTTTAATGCTTTTATTAGTGTTTGTTAAATCCATTGAGGGATGGAAGTGAAGTTCCACTGAAGCTTCAAGTGAAGCTTCCCAAACCAGTTTTTCTTACTTATTTTAAATAATCTACAGAAGTCCTAAGGTTAGTTATCAGATATTTTTCTCATCTTTGACTTTGATTTTGTTTTATAAGCACTGATAAAACAGCTGTTTATGAGAATTTAGAGGGGGCTCTAAATTCACCAATTTGTTTCTTTCTCCAATTTTAAAAGGATCCATCATTTGGCCTCCAATAAAATATAACTTAATAGATTCAAACCATTAAGACCCAGAAGACCTCCTCATAAGACTGTGGGAAATGGTGTAACCTAAATTTGGAGAGGTTGTTCTCAAGGCCAAGTTTTTAAAATGCAAACAATCAAAACACACGAACACAGAATAACTTAGGAAGATTAGGTAGAACATTTACAACTCAAAGACATAGAAAAATATGTAATGAAAGAGACCCCTCAATATCAAGGGTGAGATTTTCTCCAACTTCTGATAAAGTAAAATCTTCCAAGTTTAGTATGTACATTTACCCAGCTGGGATACTGGCAATCGGTCATTACTTTTTCTTTTCTTTTGAAATATTTATTTCCCATTTAAGTCAATTTGTCAAGAAAAAATTGCTAATGATGATCATGTGTTGGGCCAGTGTGTATTGCTTGGGAGCTTAACTTCTCTGGTTTGTCCCAGAATTGTTTCAGTTCCATTTTATGTGTCTTGGGTCTCCCAGTGGAGTATAAGATTTCCACAGGTGCTCAGATTGTGGAATGGTCAATTCTTATGTGTGTTCCCAATTGAATAGTTTGTTATTTACATGAGTGAGTTTCCCTACAGGGACAAGCTGTGCAGTGTGAGGTCTTAACTCTACCACTCCTGCAAGTTTTTCAGTCACCTGAGAAAGTCATTTCTTGGCAGGAAGAGAGAATCCCTTTTTTGGAGCTCAAAAGCTCTCATAAGATTTTGGTTTTATTGCAATAAACTTTATTAAGGTAGCCAATTCAAGGAAAAATGGCAGGCCAGCCTTCTTCTAACAACTCACCCCCTCCTTACCCAGTATTTAACTGAGCAAAGTCTTTCCAGTCTCTAAACTGAGGCTAACCACTCAGTATACAAACCGAGTCTTCCCAGTGCCTTAGCACTGGGCATATCCTGACCATTGTCTAACATGTACAACCCAGGTACCTCTTCTTGAAACCAAGCTTTGAGGATAACCTTTCCCCCTACAAAATAAAACTCAGAATCATCAGCCAATATGGGAGATCCAAAACCAGGAGACTTATTCAAATCCATCTGGATGCCCTGAGTAGGTGGATGGGCACAAGGGGCCTCTGCTGGTACCAAGGCTCTGGATCCTCATAGAGTTCAGATGGAGGAGAAGAATCTGCTCTGGGTCCATTCATGGTGGTCACCAAAACTGTTGATTTAAAAATATAGTCACAGCCTAAAAAATGAGAGCTGTTTTATTTGATGGGAAATTTTAGGATTTCAAGCCCAGAAAACAGCATCTCAAGTAACCCTGAGAGAAGTGTTCCTAGGAGGCTGGAAAAGGGGTCAGGTTGTACAGTAGTTTCTGACAAGGGACAAATGGGCTGAACATCAAAGTGAAATCTCTCAGTCTTGTCCAACTCTCTGCAACCCCATGGGCTGTAGCCTGCCAGGCTCCTCTATCCATGGGATTTTCCAGGCAAAAATACTGGAGTGGGTTGTGTTTCCTTCTCCAGGGGATCTTCCTGACCTAGGGATCTAACCTGGGTCTCCTGCATTTCAGGCAGATTCTTTGCTATCTAAGCTACCAGGGAATCCCATGAATATCAAAAGATTATTGTTAATTAAGGAAAACCAGATATCTCAAGTTAAGGAATTTAGCTCTTTTCTATGCAGGGGAAGATGAAAGATTTTGGGCTTACTGAAATCATTTCCTTTGTTGCAGGAAGGAGGGACCCCTTCCAGGGTCCAAGAGTGGGCTCTTTTCACACACTCAGAAATGAATTTTCTGAGGACATACACGTGTTGACAAAGCAAGAGGCTTTATTGGAAAGGGGTGCATGCATGGAGAGCAATAGGGCAAGGGAACCCAGGAGAGCTTCTCTGCCATGCAGTTCACGGTCTTAGGTTTCATGGTGATAGGGTTAGTTTACAGGTTGTCTTTGGCCAATCATTCTGACTCAGAGCCCTTCCCAGTAGCACATGATTGCTTAGCCAAGATGGAGGCCAGTGAGAAGGATTCTGGGAGATAGTTGGGCTCACGGTGTCTCCTTTTGACTTTTCCCAAACTCTTCCAGTTAGTGGTGGCTTGTTAGTTCCATGTTCCTTACTAGGACCTCCTGTCATAAAATAAAAGCTTATGCAAGTGGTTACTATGGTGCCTGGCCAGGGTGAGTGGTTTTAGTCAATATGCTTCCATTAACACTTTCATATGAATCTCAGCTATCTGGAAGCCAGCATCCTGTGATGTGATTTTTCATATCCTTATCTTCTCTCTCACTGTAGGGAGTGGTGGCAGCCCAATAACTGCTGGATCACAGGTATTATTTTTCCTGGGAAACTTCTGGGCTCAGAAATTCACATTTGGAGGGTCAGAATTGCTGTGGCTATGACATCTTTGTTTATTGATATGGCAGGAAATACTCCATTTCTTACTTCCTATAAAACCTTCAAGAGATTAAAATAAAAGAAGAAAGTTTACATTTGCATCAGTATAGTAGCACAGCAATTCTGGTATTTACTGTTGTTTTAGTCTTGCATTGTGTGTTTGTGTATGAGGTTGCAAAGAGAATTGTCTTCGTTTAATCATCCAACTTAATAATATTATTGATTCATTGTAAATAGTATGAACTTTATACAACCAAATGCCAGTCTTTTTCTGCCTCATAGGTGGAACTCTAATAGCTCTGACTTTAAATACCATATGATTCCCAGCTGTGTGACCAAGAGGAGGTGCTTACATTCCCAAATCTGATTCATTACTTAATTTCTTCTCCTGAAAATTTGAAATAATTTTTGTTCCTACCATATAAAGCTTCCATAAATGTTAGTTGAGATAAGAGATGTGAAGTGTTTAGCATAGAACCTAGCATACAGTAAACATCCCTGAAATCTGAGTACTGTTCGTATTTGAATAAATAAATCTTATTAATAAGTATTACTGTTGGAAGAGGTCATCAAGATGACTGCTGGTTGGCCATGAGCTGAGCAAGGGCAATTAAAGTTTCCAAGATTAGAGAAACACATACAATTTTTCACTACTCTACTATCTTTGGGGAAAATAGAAAAGGTAGGAGAGCAGAATAATAAACTGAAGACATTAATATGTCATTTGAAAAGCTGGGAGGACACGAACTATGTTGAAGATTAAAGTTCAAGTCTTGGTAACAAGTCCTGATGGATACACTGAGAGGTGGGATCAGTGGAAATGAAGAGAGAGAAGGGGAGAAGACTACGGTAATTGATAATGAAATAAAGTACCTTATTTCATTTCACACCTAATACAAAAGCAAATTTTAAATAGTAATCAACCTGGTCATTGAATAATACCCCAAACTGCTGAATTGGAAACAAACAAACAAACAAACAAAAAAGCCCTAAACCTTTAAATCTTTCTCTGTTCTTTGAAGATGTGAATCTTATATCTTTGAAATATAAACACCTCAGAGGTTTGAAGAAAAAAAGAGGTGGGTAAATTTGTTTTTTTTTTACAGACTGCTACAAGACACCCAGGACACATACTGGGGCTTGTGGTTTGTATCAGCCTCAACCCACTCCTAAACACATCACAACCAGCCAAACTGGGACCCATCCCTGCCTACCAGGGCACTGGAAACCACTCCATGAAGTGGTTCCTAAAGACAATTGGGGTAGGGACCAGCCCAACCTACAAACTCACTCAAAGTATTTAGTCTGCCACAAGGGCTCATGCAGCCTACAAAGGAAATATCCCTCGAATGAATGGATAGGAAGGCCTCTTCTTAAGTGGAAGACATAACTAACCTACATAATATATAGAAACAAGCACAGGGAATTAGGTAAAATGAGAAGATAGAGGAATGTGTTCCAAAGGAGGGAACAACACAAAACCCCAGAAGAAGAAATAAATGAAATGAAGATAAGCAGTCTATTTGACAAAGAGTTCACAATAATGATTATAAAGGTAATCAACAAATTCAGGAGAAAAAAATGATAAAAACAATGACATTTTTGACAGAGAGTTAGAAACTAGAAAGAAGATCCAAATAGAGCTGAAGATCAACACCACAAAAATTAAAAATACACTAGAAGAGATCAACAGTAGNATAATACGATATAAATGAATTGGTCAGCAAACTGAAAAAGAAAATAGTGGAAATTACCAAAATTGAACAACAACAACAGGAAAATATATGTTTAAATGATGATTTCAAAGGGCTGTGGGACATTAACATCATTAACATCCACATTATAGAGGTTTTAGAAGAAGAAATGAGAGACAAAGGGGCAGAGAACTTATTTGAGGAAGAAATAGCTGAAAACTTCTCACTTGGAAAAGGAAACAAACGTTTAGGTCAAGAAAGCAAAGAGTCTCAAACACAATGAGACCAAAGAGGGCCAGGCCAAGACACATTCTACTTAAAATGGCAACAAAATAAAATAAAAGCAAAAAGATGAAAGAATCTTAAAAACAGCAAGAGAAAAGCATATAATTACATCCAAGGAAGTCCATAAAGCAATTAACTTATTGTTATGCAGAGATTTCTCAGGACAGAAAGGAGTGGTGTGTTATATCAAAGTGATAGGGAAAAAAATCTACAACCAAGAATACTTTGCCTGGCATGGTTATCATTTATAGTTGAAAGAGATAAAGAATTTTACACACAAGCAAAGAGCTGAGCACCATGAAATCAGCTTTACAAGAAATGTTAAAGGGAGGAAAAGAAGGTCACACTTGAAACATAAAAATTACAACAGAAAAAAAAAATCTTATTAGTAAAAGCAAACATACAGTAAAGAAATTGTAAAGCCAGGAAGAAGGTTAAAGGACAGAAATAGTAAAATAATCTATACACAATACATAGTTAAGGGATAAACAAAGCAAAAATATATCTTATGATATCAAGAGATTAAGTGTGGAAAAGTGTGTAAAATGTAAGTTTGCTTGAATGCCTTTCATCTTTAGAGATCATCAATATAAACTAATCTCACTGACAAAATTCACCAGGGTAACCAACAAACAAAACTTAATAATAGGTATACACATAAGCTCAACATTCAGAAAACGAAGACCATGGCATCTGGTCCCATCACTTCATGAGAAATAGATGGGGAAACAGTGGAAACAGTGTCAGACTTTATTTTTGGGGGGCTTCAAAATCACTGCAGATGGTGACTGCAGCCATGAAATTAAAAGACGCTTACTCCTTGGAAGAAAAGTTATGACCAACTTAGATAGCATATTCAAAAGCAGAGACATTACTTTGTCAACAAAGGTCCATCTAGTCAAAGCTATGATTTTTCCAGTGGTCATATATGGATGTGAGAGTTGGACTGTGAAGAAAGCTGAGTGCCAAAGAATTGTTGCTTTTGAACTGTGGTGCTGAAGAAGACTCTTGAGAGTCCCTTGGACTGTAAGGAAATCCAACCAGTCCATTCTAAAGGAGATCAGTCCTGGGTGTTCATTGGAAGGACTGATGCTAAAGCTGAAACTCCAATACTCTGGCCACTTCATGCGAAGAGTTGACTCATTGGAAAAGTCTCTGATTCTGGAAGGGATTGGGGGCAGGATGAGAAGGGGATGACAGAGGATGAGATGGCTGGATGGCGTCACTGACTTGATGGACATGGGTTTGAGTGCACTCTGGGAGTTGGTGATGGACAGGGAGGCCTGGTGTGCTGTGATTCATGGGGTCGCAAAGAGTCGGACAACACTGAGTGACTGAACTGAACTGATCAGTTAGGGAGAACTTCCTCAAAGGCAAACATTTGTATATAGACACAGCATCACAAAACTGCCAGCAGCACCCTGTGCAGGAGGCCTAGATCAAACAACAAACAAGACAAAAACATAAACTCAATTATAAGCAGATAGGATTACCAGCTTACACAGCACTTCCCAACAGAGGAAACCAACAAACAAACAAACTCACACCCTACATGAAACTTACACAACCATTGGGACTATCTTATGAGGCCAGAAAGCAAAAGGAAGAAAGAAAGAATTCAAAACGCCTGAGAAAAGAAGACCTCGACCAAAATAAATTTTAAAAAGATGGATAGGCAGAGAAGTACTGTGAAAATGAAGAAACAACGTAGAAACACAAAGTCCAAACAAATGAAGAGGAAATAGACAAACTACCTGAAAAAATTCCGAATAATGATAGTAAAGATTATCAAAAATACTCTAGAAGGAATCAATTGCAGATTATCTGAAAGAGAAAAATGAAGAAGTGAAATGGAAGACAGAATGTTGGAAACAACTGTTGAAGAGCAGAAAAATGTAAAAAAAAAAAAAAAAGAAAGAAAAGAAAGAAATGAGGATAGTGTTAGAGACCTTTGGGATGATATTAAATGCAACAGCATTCAAATTATAGGGGTCAAAGTAAGGAGAGAAGAAGCATGGGTATGAGAAAAGTTTTAAAGAAATTATAGTTAAATATTACCCCAACATGAGAAAAGAAATAATCAAGTCCCAGAAGTGCAGAAGTTCCCATACAAGACACACCCAAGAAGAAACATGCCAAGACACATACTAAACAAACTAACAAAGTTTAAACACACACAAAAAATATTGAAAGTGCAAAGGAAAAGTAACAAGTGACATAAAAATGAAATCCCATACTTTTAACAGCTGATCTTTCAGCAGAAACTCTGCAGGTCAATAGGGAATGGCAGGATATATTTAAAGTTCTGAAAGGTAAAAATCTGTAACCAAGATTACTCTGCGTAGCAAGGATCTCATTAAAAGTTGATGGGCAAATCAAAAGCTATACCGAAAAGGAAAATTTAAGAGAACTTAGTATCATCAAACCAACTTTACAACAAATGTTAAAGGGACTTATATAGACAGGAAATACAAGAGAAGAAAAAGACCTACAGAAACAAACTACAAACAGTTAAGAAAATGGCAATAGTAATACAAACACACACACACACACACACACACACACACATAATTACTCTAAATGTAAATGAATTAAACACTCCAACCAAAAGACACAGACTACCTGAATGGTTACAAGAACAAGACCCATATACATGCTGTCTACTGGAAACCTAATGTCACATATAGACTGAAAATTAGAGGATGCAAAAATATATTCTGTGTAAATGGAAATCAAAAGAAAGCTGAAGTAGCAATCCTTATATCAGACAAAATGGACCTTAAAATAAAGAATATTGCAAGAGATAAGAAATTAATTAATCAAGGGATCAATCCAAGAGGATGACATAACAATTGTAAATATTTATGCACCCAACATAGGAGCATCTCAATACATAAGACAAACACTAAGAGACATAAGAGGAGAAACTGAGAGTAACACAACAATAGCAGGGGACTTTCACATCCCACTTACATTAAAGCATAGATCATCAAAACAGAAAATTAATAAGGAAATACATCCTTAAGTGACACACTAGACCAGATGGATTTCATTTATATCTTCTAAATGCAGAAGAATACACTTTCTTTTCAAGTGCACATGGAATATTCTCCAGGATAGACCTCATCTAGTGTCAAAAATCAAACCTCAGTAAATTTAAGAAAAGTGAAAACATATCAAGCATCTTTTCTGACCACAATGCTATGAGACTAGATGTCATTTAAAAGAAAAACAAAAATGTAAACAATGAAAACACATGGAGATTAAACAGTACATTTCTAAATAATGAACAGGTTGAAAGTGAAAGTTGCTCAGTTGTGTCCAACTCTTTCTGACCCCATGGACTACACAGCCCATGGGATTCTCCGGGTGAGAATACTGGAGTGGGTAGCCTTTCTCTTCTCCAGGGTATCATTCCAACCCAGGGATCAAACCCAGGTCTCCTGCATTGGAGACAGATTCTTTACCATCGGATTCATAAGGGAAGCCCAAGAATACTGGAGTGGGTAGCCTATCCCTTCTCTAGCAGATCTTCCTGACCCAGGAATCAAACCGGGGTCTCCTGCACTGCAGGCAGATTCTTTACCAACTGAGCTATCAGGGAACCCTGATACTGAAAGGTTACTGAAGAAGTTAAAAAAAAAATTTCCTAGAAACAAATGACAATGAACACATGGCAACTCAAAATCTATGGGATGTAGCAAAAGCAGTTTTAAGAAGGAAATATACAGCAATACAATCTTACCTCTAGAAACAAGAAAAACATTGAATAGACAACCTAATTTGACACCTAAAACAACTGGAAAAAGAAGAACAAAAGCCCCCAAGTTAGCAGAAGGATTTAAATCATAAATATCAGAGCAGAATAAATAAAAATGAAAGAAGAAACAGTAAAGAGTAATAAAACTAAAAGCTGGTTCTTTGAGAAGATAAAACAAAATTGACAAACATTTAGCCAGACTCATTAAGATAAAAAGGGAGAAAAAAAAAGAAATGAAAAAGGAGAAGTTATAACAGGTAACACAAATATATAAAGGATTACAAAAGACTATTATAAGCAACTACATGGCAATAAAGTGGACAATCTGGAAGAAATGGACAGATTCTTCAAAATTTCAGTCATCTGAGATCAAACCAGGAAGAAATAGAAATTATGTAAAACCCAACTGCAAGCACTGAAATTCAACTGTGATAAAAAAAAATCTCACAAAAAACAAAACCCCAAGGCCAGGTAGTTTCACAGGTGAAGTCTATTAAATATTTAGAGAGGAGCTAATCCCTCTCCCTTCAGAGAAGGCAATGGCACCCCACTCTAGTACTCTTGCCTGGAAAATCCCATGGATGGAAGAGCCTGGGAGGCTGCAGTCCATGGGGTCGCTAACAGTCAGACAAGACTGAGTGGCTTCACTTTCACATTTCACTTTCATGCGTTGGAGAAGGAAATGGCAACCCACTCCAGTATTTTTGCCTGGAGAATCCCAGGGGCGGGGGAACCTGGTGGGCTGATGTCTGTGGGGTTGCACAGAGTTGGACACGACTGGAGTGACTTAGCAACAGCACCAATCCTTATCCTTGTAAAACTCTTTCAAAAAATTTCAGAGGAATAAACACTGTTAAACTCATTCTATGAAGCCACCATCACCCTGATATCAAAATCAGGCAAAAGCAATACAAAGAAAATTAAAGGCCAATATCACTGATGAACATAGATGCAAAAATTCTTAACAAAATTCTAGCAAACAGAACTTATCAACACATTAAAAATCTCACACACCATAATCAAGTAGGGTTTATTCCAGGGATGCAAGGATTCTTCAATATATGCAAATCAATCAATGAGATATACCATATTAACAAATTGAAAGATTAAAAACCACGATAATTGCAATAGATGCAGAGAAAGCATTTGACAAAATCCAGCACCCATTTATAAAAACTCTTCAAAAAATGGGCATAGAAGGAAATCACCTCAATATAGAAAAGGCTATGTATGACAAACACAAAGCAAAAATTATTATCAGTGGTGAAAAACTGAAACCATTCCCTCTAAGATCATGAACAAGACAAGGGTGCACACTCTCACCACTTATTCAACATAGTTTTGGAGGGCCTAGATATGCAATCAGAGAAGAGAAATAAATAAGAATCCAGATTGAAAAAGAAGTTAAACTCTCTCTATTTGCAAATGACATGATACTATACATAGAAAACCTTAAGGATGCTATCATAAAATTGATAGAATTAATCAGCAAATTTGACAAATTTGCAAGGTACAACATCAATAAACAGAATCACTTGCATATACTACCAAATGCAATCTACAGATTCAATGTGATTTTTATAAAATTAATAATGGCAGTTTACACAGAATGAGAGCAAAAAAATTCACAATTCATATGGAAACACAAAAGACCCTGAATAACCAAAGCAATCTTGAAAAAGAACAATGGAGCTGGAGGAATCAACTTTCCTGACTTCAGGCTATACTAAAAGCTACAGCCATTAAGATAGTATATTACTGGCACAAAAACAGAAATATAGACCAATGGAACAAGATAGAAAGCCCAGAGATAAACCCATGCAACTATGGGTACCTTATTTTTGACAAAGGAGGCAGAAACATATAATGGGGCAAAGGTAGCCACTTCAATAAGTGGTCCTGGGAAAACTGGATAGCTGTGTGTAAAAGAATGAAATTAGAACACTTTCTAACACCATACACAAAGATGAATTAAAAATGGATTAAAAACCTAAATGTAAGAACAGAAACTACAAAACACTTAGAGGAATATATAGGCAGAATACTTGATGATGAAAATCAAAGCAAGATCCTCTATGACCTATCTCCTAGAGTAATGGAAATAAAAAATAAAATAAAATAAAATAAACAAGCAGGACCTAATTAAACTTAAAAGCTTTTACACAGCAAAGGAAACTATAAAAATGGTGAAAAGACAACTCTCAGAATTGGAGAAACAACAGCAAAGAAACAATTGACAAAAGATTAATTTCCAAAATATACAAGCAACTCATATATCTCAATACCAGAAAATCATACAACCCAATCAAAATGTGGGAAAAAGACCTAAACAGACATTTCTCCATAAAAGACATATAGATGGCTAATGAACACATGAAAAGATACTCAACATCACTCACTATTACAGAAATGCAAATCAAAACTACAATGAGGTATCAGCTCATACCAGTCAGAATGGCTACCATCAGAAAGTTTACAAGTAATAAATGCTGGAAAGGGCATGGAGAAAGGGGAATTCTCTTGCACTGTTGATGGAAATGAAAATTGATGCAGCCACTGAAAGGTTGTTGCTGAACCACGAAAGACGCCAGGATTCTTGGCCTCTGGAGGAGAAGAACTCAATCCGAGGCCAAAGACGAAGCTTGATCGCTCAGTGCTTTTGTGTAATAAAGTTTTATTAAAGTATAGAAGAGATAGACAAAGCTTATGGCATAGACATCAGAAGGGGGCAGAAGGAGTACCCCCTGCTAGTCTTTAACTAGATGTTATGTAGCTACTAGAAGTCTGCTAATTAAAGAAAGGAAATATCTCAAAACTCAGAGAATGGCATCAGGCCCCTCACCTACAAGATGCATTTTGAGATAATCTTGGCACCAGGTGAGTCATCCTGGGCCATAAAATGATTGACATAACTCTTAAAGAAAGCCAGATTTCCATACAAATATATAGTTTCATTAACATAGATTAGGAGAACAATGTATGAGTTTAACATACTGGTTTGTCAAGTAGGTTCTGAGCCTTTAGGTGGAACTGACTTGAAGAGAGTCTGGGGTAAACACATATCACTTTAACATAGCTTAAGACAAGCATATCCATAAGAAAAATGCATTGGTTAACTCAAGGTTTGAGAAAAGTTAAGTTCAGGTGGAGCCAGGTATCATTATGGCAACACAGAATTTTAAGAGAAACCTCTTTTTAAATTTGTATAGAGAAGGGGATAAAAAAGTAATACTAGTTTGTTTCCTCCTGCTGCTTAAGAGAGAGATAAAAAATGTCTGACACTTGAAGCCTATTTCCTCTGTTTGGAGACCCCTGTTTTTCTGCCTGTTATCCTCTCACCACTGTGGAAGATTGTAAGGAGTTTCCTTAAAAACAAACAAACAAACAAACAAAAAATACTAGGAATAAAATCACCATTGACCCAGCAATCTCACTCCTATTTCTATACCCCGAGGAAACCAAAATTAAAAAAGACATATGAATCCCACTGTTCATTTCAGCACTATTTAAAATAGCTAGAACGTGGAAGTGACCTAGATGTCCATCAACAGATGGATGGATAAATAGGATGTGGTACATATATACAATGGAATATTATTCAACCATAAAAAGGAACACATTTGAGTTAGTTCTAATGAGGTGGATGAACCTAGAGCTTATTATACAGAGTGAAGTAAGTCAGAAAGAGAAAGATAAATATCATATACTAATGCATCTGTATGGAATCTAGAAAGATGGTACTGATGAAGTTATTTGCAGGGCAGCAATGGAGACACAGACATAGAGAACAAAAACTTATGGACAAGAAGGTAGGGCAGGAAGGAGTGGGTGCAATGTATGGAGAGAGGAACATGGAAACTTACATTACAATATGTACTTCTTGCCAGAAGAGGGATGTGTTATGGGGTGGGAGAAATAGTTGAAAGAGATTAAGAGGTATATACCGCCAATTATATAATCAATAGTCATGGGTATGTAGTATTAGTAGTAGGAATAGAGTCAAAAATATTGTCACAATTTGTATGGGGAAAGGTGGCTAACAGACTCATCATGATCATTTTATAATGTATGCAAATAGGCTACTGTTATGATAGTATGATGAACATAAGATAAAATTGCAGGTTGACTATATTGACCTAAAATCTACTTTACAGTTGCAAAGTTATGTAATAAGTAAACTGTTCTTATAATTACTATCTGACAGTTTTCAGACAATATCTTAATAATGAAAGCTTGATTTGATTTAGTGTCTGTGATGCTGAACATACACACTAGCTGATTAAAATTATCTGTTCTCAACATAAACAATATACTAATTCTGAAATTTCTGTAGATTTAGGTGTCCTTAAGGAAAGCAATATGTCTATAACAGAAACATTTCTCAACATTTTCTTTGTTTATTCAATGTTATATGTGGGCTGTTAGTATGAAGTCAAATGACTTGTGTTTATACTTTGCCTATTTTCAGTTGATTTATTTGTAAAGATATATTTTGCATTATATTGACACCTAATAAGCACACTTATATAAACAATGAGAGTAAGAAAAAAAATCATACTAAAATTTGACTGATTGCTAATGAATGCAATTGTGGTATAAAATTACTTTAAGCAAAACTTAAGAGCTAAAAATCTACATTTAAATTTACCAATTCATGCCATTTAAAAAAAAGAAAAAGTGTTAATTACTCAGTCATGACCTACTTTTTCTAACTCCATGGTCTGTAGCCCCTCAGGCTCCTCTGTCCAAGGGATTCTCCAGGCAAGAATATTGGAGTGGATTGTCATTTCCTCCTATGGGGGTGTCTTCTTGACCCAGGGATTAACCTCAGGTCTCCTGCATTGCATGAAGTTTTTTTTTTTTTTTTACCATATAAGCAACCAGGGAAACCTGCATAAATTATCTTACTCGAGGTCACATTTACAACTGTAATATACTTAATGTTTTCAATCTTTCAGTGTTATTTATTTCAACTTATCATGTGTCATATATTTAGAAATATTTCAAACTACAAACCAAATTCACTTTTATTTGACAGTGAAGTCAGAACTTTAACAATTGCTTTCTAATTTATGACCTCTTCAAAGGGAATCTTTGTTATTAGCAATGGCTGAGTCTAATAGCTTATTCTAAAGAATAACAAGGAGAGATAAGTGAACAATGCAAATAAATAGAGGAAAACAATAGAATGGAAAAGACCAGAGATTTCTTCAAGCAAAGTAAAGATACCAAGGGAATATTTCATGCAAAGATGGGCACAATAAAGGACAGAAACAGTATGAACCTATCAGAAGCAGGAGATATTAAGAAGAAATGGCAAGAATACACAGAGGAACTGTACAAAAAATACTTAATGACATGGATAACCATGATAGTGTGGTCACTCACATAGAGCCAGTCATTTTGGAGTGTGAAATCAAGTGAGCCTTAGGAAGGATTATGAAGAAAAAAGATAGTGAAGGTGACGGAATTCTAGCTGAGCTATTTCAAATCCTAAAAGATTATGCTGTGAAAGTGCTACACTCAATATACTGTCAAATTTCAAAAACTCAGCAGTGGCCACATGACTGAAAAAGTTCAGTATTCATTCCAATCCCAAAGAAAGGAGTGCCAAAGAATGTTCAGACTCCCACACTTTTTTACTTACTTCACATGCTAGTAAAGTAATGCTCACAATCCTTCAAGACACTCTTCAACAATACATGTACTGAAAAGTTTCAGATATACAAAGTGGATTTGGAAAAGGCAGAGGAACCAGAGATAAAATTGCCAGCATCTGTTGGATCATAGAAAAAGCAAGGAAATTTCAGAAAAACATTTACTTCTGCTTCATTGACTACAAGAAAGCCTTTGACTATGTGGGTCACAAGAAACTATGGAAAATTCTCAAGAGATGAGAATACCAGAACACTTTACCTACTTCCTGAGAAACCTATATGTATGTCAAGAAACAACAGCTAGAGCTGGATACAGAACAACTGACTGTTTCAAAATTGGGAAAGCAGTACATCAAGGCTATATATAATCACCTTGCTTATTTAACTTCAATACAGAAGACATTGTGTGAAATGCCAAGGTGGATGAAGCATTATTTGGAATCAAGATGGGCAGGAGAAATATCAATAACCTCATATATGCAGATGACACCACCCTAATGACAGAGAGTGAAGAGGAACTAAAGAGATTCTGGATGAAGGTGAAAGAGAAGAGTGAAAAAAAAGCAGGCTTAAGTAACAATATTAAAAAATACTAAGATGATGGCATCCAGTCCTAACACTTCATGGCAAATAGATGGGGAATAAATGAAAAATTTTCATACTGTTCATGGGGTTCTCAAGGCAAGAATACTCAAGTGGTTTGCCATCCCCTTCTCCAGTGACCTACCTAGACAGCATATTAAAATGCAGAGGCATTACTTTGCCAACAAAGGTCCTTCTAATCAAATCAATCGTTTTTCCATTAGTCATGTACAGATGTAAGAGTTGGTCTGTAAAGAAAGCTGAGCACCAAAGAATTGAGGCTTTTGAACTGTGGTGTTGCAGAAGACTCTTGAAAGTCTTTTGGACTGCAAGGAGATCCAACCAATCCATCCTAAAAGAAATCAGTTCAGAATAATCATTGGAAGAACTAATACTGAAGCTGAAACTCCAACAATCTGGCCACCTGATATGAAGAACTGACTCACTGGAAAAGACTCTGAGGCTGGGAAAGATTGAAGGCGGGAGGAAAAGTGATAACAGAGGGTGAGATGGTTGGATGGCATCACCGACTTGATGGACATGAGTTTGAGTAAACTCTGGGAGTTGGTGATGGAGAGGAAAACCTGGCATGCTGCAGTCCATGGGTCACAAAGAGTCAGACATGACTGAGTGACTGAACTGACTGAACTAAACTAAATGGAAACAGTGGCAGACTTGATTTTCTTGGGCTCTAAAAATCACTGCAGATGATGACCACAGCTATGAAATGGACAGATGCCTGCTCCTTGGAAGAAAAGCTGTTACAAACCTAGAGAGCATTTTAAGAAGCAGAGATGTTACTTTCATGAAAAAATCCATATAGTCAAAGCTTTTCCCCAAGGAATGAGCATCTTTTAATTTCATGACTGCAGTCACCATCCACAGGGATTTTGGAGTCCAAGAAAATCATGTCTGTTGCTGTTTCAATTTTCCCCCCTAATCTATTAGTCATGAAGTGATGCAACCAGGTGTCATGATCTTAGATTTTTGAATGATGAGTTATAAGTCAGCTTTTTCACTCTTCTCTTTCACCTTCATTAAGAGCCTTTTAATTTCTCTTCACTTTCTGATATTAGGGTGGTATCATCTGCGTATCTGAGGTTATTGATATTTCTCCCAGCAATCTTAGTTCTAACTTGTGATTCATCTAGCCAAGCAATTCACATGATGTACTCTGCATATAAGTTAAATAACCAGGGTTGTGATATACAGCTTTGACATACACCTTTCCCAATTTTGATCCAGTTCATTCTTCCATGCCTGGTTCTAACTGTTGCTTCTAAACCTGCACACAGATTTCCCAGGAGGCAGGTAAGATGGTCTGTTATTCCTAACTCATTAAGAATTTTCCAGTTTGTCGTGATACAAACAGTCAAAGGCTTTAGCATAGTCAATGAAGCAGAAGTAGATGTTTCTCTGCAATTCTCTTGCTGTTTCTATGATTCAGTGGATGTTGGCAATTTGATCTCTGCTTCCTCTGCCTTCTCCAAATCCACTTTGTATATCTGGAAGTTCTCAGTTCACGTATTGTTGAAGCCTAGCTTGAAAGACTTTGAGCATGATTTTGCTAGCATGTGAAATGAGTGCAATTGTGTTGTAATTTTAACATTCTTTGGCATTTTTCTTTGAGATTAGTATAAAAACTGACCATTTCCTGTCCTGTGGCCATGGCTAATTTTCCAAATTTGCTAATGTATTGAGTGCAGCATTTTCACAGCATCATCTTTTACAGTTTGAAATAGCTAAGCAGAAATTCCAACACTTCCACTAACTTTATTCCTTGTAATACTTCCTAAGGCCCACTTTACTTCACACTCCAGGATGTCTGCTGTAGGTGAGTGACCACATCAATGTGGCTATCCAGATCATTGAGATCATTTTTGTATATTTCTTCTGTGTATTCTTGCTACCTCTTCTTAATCTCTTCTGCTTCTGTTAAGTGCATACCATTTCTGTCTTTTATTGTGCCCTTCTTTGCATGAAATATTCCCTTGTATCTCTAATTCTCTTGAAAAGATTTCTTATCTTTCCCATTCTATTGTTTTCCTCTATATCCTTGCATTTCTCACTTTAAGGAGGCTTTCTTGTCTTTCCTTGCTATCTTTGGAATGCTGTATTCAGTTGGGTATATATTTCTTTTTCTCTTTGTCTTTCACTTCCTTTCTCAGCTATTTGTAAGGCCTCCTCAGACAACCATTTTGCCTTTCTTTTTCCTTGGGATGATTTTGATCACTGTCTCCTGTATAATGTCATGAACCTCTGTACATAGTTTTTTAAGCACTCTGTGTACCAGATCTAATCTCTTTAATCTGTTTGTCATTTCTGTTGTGACATAAGGGATTTGGTTTTGTTCATACTTGAATGGCCTAGTGGTTTTCCATACTTTCTTCAATATAAGTTTGAATTTTGCAATAAGGAGTTCATCATCTGACCACAGTCAGCTCCTGGTTTTGCTTTTGCATATTGTATAGAGCTTCTCCATCTTTGGCTGTAAATAATATAATCAATTTGACTTTTGTATTGACCACATAGTGATGTGCAAGTGTAAAGTCATCCCTTGTGTTGTTGGAAGAAAGTATTTGCCACGACCAGTGTGTTTGCTTTGCAAAACTCTGTTAGACTTTGTCTTACTTCATTTTGTAATCTGAGGCAAAACTTGTCTGTTATTCCAGTTACCACTTGTCTTTCTATTTTTTGCATTCTAATCCCCTATGTTGAAAAGGATTTATTTATTTATTTGATGTCAGTTCTAGAAGGTCTTATTGTCTTCATAGAACCATTAAACTCCAGCTTCTTTGGCATTAGTGGTTGGGGCATATGGGTTATTGTGATGCTGAATGGCTCATTAGAAATGAACCAAAATCATTCTGTCATTTTTGAGATTGTACTCAAGTACTATATTTCTTATTTATTTATTTTGGTTAACAATGATGGCTGCTCCAATTCTTTTAAGGAATTCTTGCCACCAGTAGTAATATAATGGTCATTTGAATTAAATTTGCTTAAGTTGCTCAGTCGTGTCCGACTCTTTGTGACCCCATGGGCTGTAGCCTACCAGGCTCCTCTGTCCATGGGATTTTCTAGGCAATAGTACTGAAGTGGATTGCCATTTCCTTCTCCAGCAGATCTTCCTAACCCAGGGATTGAACCCGGGTCTCCCGGATTGTAGACAGACGCTTTACCATGTGAGCCACCAGGGAAGTCTCATTTAGTTTACTGATTCCTAAAATATTGATGTTCACTCTTGCCATCTCGTATTTGACCATTTCAATTAACCTTGATTCATGGGCCTAATATCTCAGATTACTATACAATATTGTTCTTTACAGCATCAGATTTTTACTTCACCATTAGGCACATCCAAAACTGGATGTCATTTCTGCTTTGGCTCAGCCTCTTCATTCTTTCTGGAGCTATTTCTCTGTTCTTCCCCAGTAGCATATTGGACAGCTACCGACCTGGTGGGCTCATCTTCCAATGTCATATATTTTTGCCTTTACATGCTCTTCCTGGGGTTCTCAAGACAAGAATACTGAAGAGGTTTTTTCATTCCCTTCTCTGGTGGACCATTTTTTTTAGAACTCTCCACCACTATCCGTCCTTTTTGGGTGGTCCTGCAAGTCATGGCCAGTAGTTTCATTCAAGTACACAAGACTGTGATCCATGTGGTCATTTTGTTAGTTTTCTGGGATCGCAGTTTTTGTAGTGGAGGCCATGGGATTGTAGTTCTTGCTTCTTCTGTCTGCCCTCCAATAGATGTGCCTGAGAAACTTATGCAAGCTTCCTAATGAGAGGGACTGGCTCTGGTGGACAGGTTTCAGAAAATATTTAATCCAATTTTCTACTGATGCATGGGGCTGTGCTCCCTCCTTGTTAGTTGTTTGGCCTGAGGCAGCCCAGTCCTGAAGTCTGCAGTCTCTATGGTAGGGTTAATGCTGACCTCATCCAAGAGGACTTGTGCCACCATACCACAACTCCCAGGAGTGTTGCTGCCAGTGCCTCTGTCTCCGCTGAAAGCCATTTCTGATCCATGCCTCTGTAGGAGATCCTCAAATACTCAGAGGCAGATCTGGTTCTGTATCATGCTGTAATCACTACTCCTTTCCCTTGGTCCTTGTGCTCCCAAGGTTTGTTTGTGCTCTCCAAGAGTTTCTGGCATGTATGTGGATTGATTTAAACATAATTGCACCCCTCCTACCATCTCCTTGCAGCTTCTCCTTTGTTCTTGGGTATGGAGTCTCTCTTTTTTGGTGGGTTCCAATATACTTCTTTTGATGGCTGTTAAGTACCTATTTGCAATTTTTGTGTTCTCCATAGGAGAAGATGAACACACATCCTTCTACTCCCTCTGAATGGGTATACTAAATTTAATGGCGGTATATGATAGTTTTTAATTTTTATGGTTTCCAACCCTAAATATTCACGTTTTCAATGTTTTGCCAAATGAATAAAATGTTATATATCTACTTTGGGTTATTTAAGGTTTTTTGGAATATGTAACATGACATACAGAAGTGTGTGCAAAGTGAAAAGTACTCCTCATTAACTCATCACACAATAACCACCCATATAACAACCAAACAGCTAAAATATTAAATACCGTCATCATCTGAGAAGCATCCATCATGTCACTAGTAACTGCTTTATCTAGAACCTTAAGTTGTCCTTGCTTTCCTTGTTTATCTTAATAGTTTAAGTGAACAGCCACACTAAGCATTTAGCTTAGTTTTGATCATTGTTAATACTTATATAGATGGAATTGTAAAACATGTTATTCTACATCTGGCCCTTTTCTTTCAATATTACCTCTGTGAAATTCACCCACATCATTTCATATAGCTGTAAAAAATTATAAATATTTGCTTCTTTACAATATGGCACTGAACCAATGATCACATATTTTATTGCCATCTATGTTTGTGTTTTATATAAGAATTTTTCCATGTATATAGATCAATTTTCTTTTTAGTAGATTGGTCTAATTCATTCACATAGTTTTTTAAATTACTGCTATATTTGGACTCATATCTGCTGTCCTGTTTTGTGTTTTGTGTTTACTGTATTTCTCTTTGCCTTTATTCCCATTTCTCCTTCCTGATTCCTTCTCCTCTTTAATGCAATGATAGTCTTTTTCTCAGACAAGTTAGGACATTATTTATTATATATTTTTTAAATGTTTTGTTTGTTTTAAAATATTTTTATATGTTTGGGTCAGGAGTGATAACTTCCATTTTAAAATGAAAGTCTCAAAGTGATCTTTTGAGACTTCAAATTTGATCATGGTGTTGGAGAAGACTCTTGAGAGTCTCTTGGACTGCAAGGAGATTCAACCAGTCCATTCTGAAGGAGATCAACCCTGGGATTTCTTTGGAAGGAATGATGCTAAAGCTGAAGCTCCAGTACTTTGGACACCTCATGCAAAGAGTTGACTCATTGGAAAAGACTCTGATGCTGGGAGGGATTGGGGGCAGGAGAAGAAGGGACGACAGAGGATGAGATGGCTGGATGGCATCACTGACTCGATGGACATGAGTCTGAGTGAACTCTGGGAGTTGGTGATGGACAGGGAGGCCTGGCGTGCTGCAATTCATGGGGTTGCAAAGAGTCGGACACGACTGAGCAACTGAACTGAATTGAACTGACACATGTATTTATGTAACAGAAATACACACATACATAAGCACACATGCACATCCTTCTTTCCGTTTACAAATCTTTAATGATTGTCTTAGTATGGAATGCTAGAACTAATGCTAGAACCACAGACTGTTTTTTTTTTTTTTTTTTTTAATAACACTTTGTTTCTTACACTTCTGGAGGCTATAAGTCTACAATTGGAGTTCCAGCATGGTTGGTTTCTTGATAGTAGTTTCATCCTGATTTACTAATGATCCACTCCCCCCCCCCCACCCCCCCGCTTTGTCCTCATGTCACAGAAAAAGAATTAGGTAGTTCTTTGGCTGCTTCTTGTAAAAGTAATAATCCCATTAATGAGTGCTCTACCCTTATGACTAAATTATCTCCCAAAGGCCTTACCTCTAAATACTATCTTTGGAATCATCATTTCAATATATAAATTTAGGAGTGAGGCACGTTCAGCCCATTGCCTTGACTTTCCTTAGGGTTTAGAAGAGAAATTAATGTACCCTGCTAAACTGTACATGGGTTGTGATTATCATCCTATTAAACATCATCAGACACTGCTCTGTCCCCTTCTCTCTCTCTGCCATTAAGCAATTCTGTCTTTCATTTTATATTGTCAGTGCCTTTTCTTGCCCATAGTGCTTCTTTAAAAATGGTCGATGAGCTTAATTATGACTTGATTCATCTCATTTTCTAACTTAATTTTCTATTTTGCTTAGTTAACATCCATTCTTGCCTCAGAACTCATCACAAGTATTACTTCTTCAAGGATATATTCCTTGACAGTCCGCTTCTCCATGAGTTACTGTGAATGTAATTCTTTTCATGATCACTTTTACCTTTGAGATCCCAGAGTCTTGCCAAGTAATGGACCTTTGAAGAAATTAAATTCTATTTGTTAAAAGAATTTAGATATTTTATTTATAGTCCTCAAAAGAATTTTAATGACTCAGTTGTGGGACTATTTCATAGATCTAGAGGTGATGATCATGCTGTTGCTGCTGCTGCTAAGTTGCTTCAGTTGTGTCCGACTCTGTGGCAGCCCACCAGGCTCTGCCATCCCTGGGATTCTCCAGGCAAGAATACTGGAGTAGGTTGCCATTTCCTTCTCCAGATGATCATGAAGAAACCACAAATGACTCATTATATGAAATATATTCATGAGAGGATCGTGAGCCCTTTGTCAAAGTCAGTTTACTTTTTATCCATCCACAATTTTAATATGGTTATTTATCTAGTTTCTAAGTCTATAGCATTATATACTACACATGTCAGTGGAATGATATACCATGCAAATAGTCACTCTCAAATTACCACAGTAATAGTTCCAAAAATAAGAGATGATGAGTTGCAAACTTTCAATGTTTTGGGTCTATAGTATGGAGGACAAACCATATATGTTATAGGGATATTTTAGAAAGTTTTTCAGTGTAAGAAAAATATCTCTGCTCTCGGCCCCAGATGATTCCATGTTTTTCTCTTAAAGTTGTATTTTCCTCTTCTGAACTAATCTGCCAAGACCAGGAACAATAAATTAAGTGATAATGAAAGGTCAGTATTCTCCCTCCTGGGGATCAGAAACCACAAGAGCAATAATTCTTTGTCATGATCCCCAGACACTATAATATTACTAAATATCATTAGAAAAATTTAAAATTAATAACACATATTTACTTTCATAGCACATGTGCACATTATCTAGCTTGCTGTCTCATATCTTATATTGAGTTTGTTTTAAAAACAAACAAATCATTGTTGTTGATCATAAAATAGTGTAACAGTTTGTAAACCAAAGCGCAAGATCCAAGTATTTAAATAATATTTTTTTTCCTTCAGGGGTATTTCTTTGAATAGACATCATTTCAGTCTTGAAAATAGGAATATTATGTAGTGAACCAACATAAATACACAAGAAATGTTCATTCTTAAAGAATTTGACTTCTGGAAATAAAGGAGATGAACTANNGGTGCTTGGTTTGGAGAAATGCATCTATTTCAAAAAATAATGTGTACTAATGATTTTTTTGTTCTCCTCCTTGTATATAGTCACCTGACTTTGGAGCTTATATGGTAGAATTTCTAAAATATTTATAAAACCATTGATAAGATCATATTGTAGCATCTTCATGTGATTTATTTTTTCAGAATTATTTGTTTATATCAGATCACTTAACCTTTGAGGATCAGAGTTTCTTTAGATACAAAATATCTGTCTTATTAAAATGTAGTATTGTGCTGAGTACTGATTCTGATAGTGTATGTGTCTGACTTTATAAGTTATCAAAAGTCCTTATTTAAAAATTACTGAATGTACTTCAAGATGGTGGCACAGAAGGACGTGCATGTATCTCCTTCAGCAAAAGCACAAAAATCACAGCTAGCTGTTTAACAACCAGCGGCCAAAAGATGCTAGAACCCACAAAAGCAGATACTCAATGTCCAAAGACAAAGAAGCCACAACAAGATGGTAGGAAGGGTGAAATCACAATAGATTCAAACCTCATACCCACCAGGTGTATGACCCACAAACTAGAAAAAAATGCTACCAAAGTAGCTCTCCTACTCTTGTGAAGGTTCATAGTCCCATATCAGGCTTCTCAGCCTGGAAATCTGGCAAAAAAAAAAAAAAAAAAGAAAGAAAGAAAGAAAGAAAAAATTCCAGGGACTCTGACCTTGAAGTTGAGTGGAGTTTGATTGCAAGACTTCCATAGGACTGGGGGAAACAGAGACTCCATTGTTGGAGAGTACAAGCAAAACCTTGATTGCACCATGACCTGGGGAGACAGGGGGAGCAGTGACCCCACAGGAGACTGAGTGTTGGAGGGTCTCCTGTTGAAGCATGGGTCAGCATTGGGTCACCACAATGACAGGGCCCTTGCAGCAGCACTCCTGGAAGTTGCCCCTTGGTGTAAGTCCTCTTGGATGTTGCCATTAACCATACCATAGAGCTGGTAGACCCCAGAGCTGGGTCACCTCAGGCCAAACAACTAACAGGGAGAGAGCGCAACCCAAATCATCAATACATAATTAGATTAAAGCTTTACTGACACAGCCCTGACTACCAGAGCAAGAGATAATTTTTCAAATCATCAGACTGCCACACCTGGAAGCTTACATAAGTCTCTTAGCTTCATCTACCAGAAGGCATTCAGAAGAAGCCAGGAGAATGACAACCCCACAGCAACTAGAATGAAAACCACATTACAGAAAGTTAATCAAGATGATAAAACAGGGGATTTTGTCCCAGATGAAGGGACAAGGTAAAACCCCAGAAAAACAACTAAATGAAGTGGAGATAGGGAATCCTCCAGGAAAAAAAATAAATAAATAAAAATCAGACTAATGATAGTGAACATGATCCAGGATCTCAGAAAAACAGAGAACATGCAAGAAATGTTTACCAAGACTTAGAAGAACTAAAGAACAAACAGAGATGGATACTACACTAGAAGAAATTGATACCAGAGTAACTGAGGCAGAAAAAATAAGTGACCTGAAGGACAGAAAGATGGACAACACTGGTACAGAAGAGAATATAGAAAAAAAAAACAGAAAGGAGAAAAAAAAAATGAAGGCAGCCTAAGAGATCTCTGGGACAACATTAAATGCACCAATATTCACATTATAGGCTTTCCAGAAGGAAAAGAGAGAAAGAACCCAAGAAAATATTTTAAGACACAGTAGATGCAAACTTCCCTAACATGTGGAAGGAAATAGTCAGCCAAGTCCTGGAAGTGCAGAGAGTTACAGGCAGGATAAACCCAAGGAGTAACACACAGAAACACATACTAATCAAACTGACCAAAAAATATATATATATATATATTAAAAGCAACAAGGAAGAAATGACAAATGGCATACCAGGGAACACCTATAAGACTGTCAGCTGATTTTTCAACAAACTCAGCAAACCAGAAGGGAATGGCATGATATATTTAAAGTGATAAAAGGGAGGAACCTACAACCAAGAATACTCGATCCAACAAGACTCTTGTTAAAATCTGAAGGAGACATCAAAAGCCTTCCAAACAAGCAATACTTAAGAGAATTCAACAGCACCAAACCAGCTTTACAACAAACACTAAGGAACTTCTTTAGGCAGGAAACAAGAGAAGGGAAAGACCTACACAAAATAAACCCAAAACCCAAAATTAAGAAAATAGTAATATTAATAGAATAATACATATTGATAATCATCTTAAATATAATGGATTAAGTGCACCGACCAAAGACATAGACTGGATGGGCAGATGAAAAAAATGTGCATAAATACACATCTCTTTTTTTCTCAGGTATTTTTAAAGCCTCCTCAGAAAACCATTTTGACTTTTTGCATTTCTTTTTCCTGGGGGTGGTCTTGATCACTGCCTTCTGTACAATGCAATGGACCTCTGTTCATAGTTCTTCAAGCAATTTGTCTATCAGATCCAACCCCTGAAATCTATTTGTCACTTCCACTGTATAGTCATAAGGGATTTGATTTAGGTCATACCTAGATGGTGTAGTAGTTTTCCCTACTTTCTTCAATTTAAGTCTGAATTTGGCAATAAGAAGTTCACGATCTGAGCCACAGTCAACTCCCAGTTTTTTTTTTGCTGACTGTATAGAGCTTCTCCATCGTTGGCTGCAAAGAATATAATCAATCTGATTTCGATGTTGACCATCTGGTGATGTCCATGTGTAGAGTCTTCTCTTGTGTTGTTGGAAGAGGGTGTTAGCTATGACCAGTGCGTTCTCTTGGCAAAACTCTGTTAGTCTTTGTGCTGATTCATTTTACATTCCAAGGTCAAATTTTCCTGTTACTCCAGGTATCTCTTGAGTTCTTACTTTGCATTCCAGTCCCCTATAACACTTTTTTTGGTGTTAGTTCTAGAAGGTCCTGTAGGCCTTTGTAGAACCATTCAACTTCAGCTTCTTCAGCATTATTGGTAGGGGCCTAGACTTGGATTACTATGATATTGAATGGTTTGCCTTGGAAATGAACAGAAATCATTCTGTCATTTTTGACATTGTCTCCAAGTACTGCATTTTGGACTCTTGCTTACTATGAGGGCTATGCCATTTCTTCTAAGGGATTTTTGCCAACAGTAGTAGATATAGTGACCATCTGAGTTTTTCACCTATTCATCTGAGTTAAATTCGCCCATTTTAGTTCACTGATTCCCAAAATGTCAATATTTACACTTGACATTTCCTGTTTGACCCCTTCCAATTTGCCTTGGTTCATGGGCCTAACATTCCAGGTTCCTATGCAATACTGCTCTTTACAGCATCGGACATTGCATCTATCACCAGTCACATCCACAACTGGACATTGTTTATGCTTTGGCTCCATCTCTTCATTCTTTCTGGAATTATTTCTCCACTCTTTTCCAGTAGCATAATGGGCACCTATTGACCTGGGAAGTTCATCTTTCAGTGTCATATATTTTTGCCTTTTCATACTCTTCATGGGGGTTCTCAAGGCAAGAATACTGAAGTGGCTTGCCATTCCCTTCTCCAGTGGACCATGTTTTGTCAGAATTCTCCACTATGATCCGTCCATCTTGGGGGCCCTACATGGCATGACTCATAGTTTCATTGAGTTAGACAAGGCTGTGGTCAATGTGATCAGTTTTCTGTGGTTGTGGTTTTCATTGTGTCTGCCCTCTGATAGATAAGGATAAGAGGGTTATGCATGCTTCTGGATGGGAGGCTTAAGGAAGCTTCCTGATGGGAGCTGAATGCAAAGGAGAAAAGGAAAGATATATCCATTTGAATGCAGAGTTTCAAAGAATAGTAAGGAGAGATAAGAAAGTGGTTCTCAGTGATGAATGTAAAGAAATAGAGAAAAGCAATAGAATGGGAAAGACTAGAGATCTCTTCAAGAAAATTAGTAATACCAAGTGAACAGTTTTGGAGAACTTTGAGCAAAGATGGGCACAAAAAAGGACAGAAATGGTGTAGACCTAACAGAAGCAGAAAATATAAAGAAGTGGTGGCAAGACTACACAGAAAATTATACAAAAAAAATCTTCATGACCTAGATAACCATGATGGTGTGATCACTCATCTAGAGCTAGACATCCTGGGAAGGTAAATCATGTGGACCTTAGGAAGTATCACTAACAGAGCTAGTGGAGGTGATAGAATTCCAGTTTAGCTATTTCTAATCCTAAAAGATGATGCTGTGAAAGTGCTGTACTCAATAGCCAGCAAATTTGGAAAACTCAGCAGTGGCCACAGGACTGGGAAAAATCAGATTTCATTCCAAACAGAAAGAAAGGCAATGCCAGAGAGTATTCAAACTACTACACAATTGCACTCATCTCACACCCTAGCAAGTAATGCTTAAAATTCTCCAAGCCAGGCTTCAACAGTATGAGAACCAAACACTTCCAGATTTTCAAGCTGGATTTAGAAAAGGCAGAGGAACCAGAGGTTAAATATCCAACATTTGTTGGATCACTGAGAAAGCAAGAGAGTTCCATAAAATCATATTTCTCTTTTATTGACTATTCCAAAGCTTTTGACTGTGTGAATCACAACAAACTATGGAAAATTCTTCAAAAGATGGAAATATCAGACCACCTCACCTGCTTCCTGAGAAATCTCTATGAAGGATAAGAAGCAACATTTAGAACTGGACATGGAACAACAGACTGGTTCCAAATCAGGAAAGGAATATCTCAAGGCTGTATATTGTCACTTTTCTTATTTAACTTGTATGCAGACTACATCGTGTGAAATGCCAAGCTGGATGAAGCACAAGCTGGTATCAAGATTACCAGGAAAAATATCAGTAACCTCAGATATGCAGATGATACCACCCTTATGGCAGAAAGTGAAGAAGAACTAAAGAACATCTTGATGAAAGTGAAAGAGGAGAGTGAAAATTTGGCTTAAATCTCAACATTCAGAAAACTAAGATCATGGCATCCAGTTCCATCACTCTTTGAAAAATAGATGGAGAAAAAATAGAAATAGTGAGAGACTTTATTTTTGGGGGATCCAAAATCACTGCAAATGGTGAGTGCAGACATGAAATTAAAAGATTCTTGCTCCTTGGAAGAAAAACTATGACCATCCTAGACAGCATATTAAAAAGCAGAAACATTACTTTTCCGGTGAAGATCTGTCTAGTCAAAGCTATGACTTTTCCAATAATCATGTATGGATGTGATAGTTGGCCCATAATAAAGCTGAGTGCTGAAGAATTAATACTTTTGAACTGTGGTGTTCAAGAAAACTCTTGAGAGTCCCTTGAAGTGCAAGGAAATCCAACGAGTCAATCCTAAATGAAATCAGTCCTGAATATTCATTGGAAGGACAGATGCTGAAGCTAAAACTCCAGTATTTTGGCCACTTGATGCAAAGAACTGACTCACTGGAAAAAACTGTGATGCTGGGAAAGATTGAAGTCAGTAGGAGAAGGGGATGACAGAAGATGAGATGGTTGGATGGTATCTCTGACTCAGTGGACATGAATTTGAGCAAGCTCCAGGATTTGGTGATGGACAGGGAAGCCTAGCATGCTGCAATCCATGTGGTCGCAGAGTTGGATATGACTGAGCAACTGAACTGAACTGATATTCACTTACCACACAACTCTACTTAACTCCTGAAAGGGAAAATGAAAATGCTGGTTGATCAGTCATGTCCAACTCTGTGATCCCATGGACTACAGCTGGCCAGGTTCCTCTGTCCATGGAATTCTCCAGACAAGAATACATGAGTGGGTAGCCATTTCCTTCTCCAAAGGATCTTCCCATCCAGGGATCAAAAACTGGTCTCCTGCATTGCAGGCAGGTTCTTTACTGTTTTAGCCACCCCCCAAATTGCATGTAATTATTTTCCATTATTAGTTTATACTGTGGCCATTATGGCATGCTATTTTCAGTTCAGTTCATTTCAGTCCCTCAGTCCTGTCTGACTTTGTGACACAATGGACTGCAGCATACCACCTTCCCTGTCCATTACCAAGTCCTGGATCATCCTCTAACTAATGTCCATTGAGTCAGTGTTGCCTTCCAACCATGGCTTATGATTTTAATCATCTTTTTTGTCTGATTATTGATTGTGAAAACTGATAAACATCAATTACTATTGTCGTTATTTAATTACTATTCACTTAATTACATGAGTCAAAAGTCTCCAGATGCACAAGCTGAGTTTAGAAAAGACAGAGGAAGCAGAGATCAAATTGCCAACATCCACTAGATCTTAGAGAAAGAAGGGAATTCTAGAAAAACATTTACCTCTGTTTGGTCAACTAATCTCAGGTCGTAAACTATGTGGATCATAATAAACTGTGAAGAGCTCTTAAAGATATGGGAACACCAGATCATTTTACCTGTTTCCTGAGAAACCTATATGCAGATCAAGAAGTAACAGTTAGAACCCTGTATGAAGTAATGGATTGGTTCAGGATTGAGAAGGGAGTAGGACCAGGTCATCTGTTTTCATTCTGTTTATTTAGCTTATATGCTGATTACACCATGTGAAATACTGGGCTGGAAAAGTAACAAGCTGGATTCAAGATAGGTGGGAGGAACATCAACAACCTCTGATATGCAGATGATACCACTCTAATGGCAGAAAGTAAAGAGCAACTAAAGAACCTCTTGATGAAGCTGAATGAGGAGAGTGAAAAAGCCAGCTTAAAAATAATTATTAAAAAAAAAATTCTAGGCCTTCAGTCTCATTACTTCACAGCAAATCAAAGGGGGAAACATGGAAGTAGTGACAGATTTCCTCTTCTTGGGCTCTAAAATTTCTGCAGATGTGACTGAAACCATGAAATCAGAAGATGATTGCTTCTTGGCAGGAAAGCTATGAGAAACAGACATCACTCTTCTGACAAAGGTCTGTATAGTCTAGGCTATTGTTTTCCCAGCAGTCATATACGGTTGAGAGAGCTGGACCATAAAGAAGGCAGACTGTCAAAGAGTTGATGCCTTTGAATTGTGATGCTGGAGAACGCCCCTGAGAGTCTCTTGGAGAGCAAGGAGATCAAACCAGTCAATACTACAGGAAATCAACGATGAATATGCATTGGAAGAACTGATGCTGAAGCTGAAACTCCAGTCTTTTGGTCACTTGATGCAAACAGTTGAATCATTGGAAAAGTCCCTGATCCTAGGAAAGACTGAGGACAAAAGGAGAAGAGGGCATTAGATGATGAGTTGGCTGGATGGCATCACTGATACAATGGACATGAACTTGGGCAAAATTCAGGAGATGGTGAGGGACAAAGAAGCCTGGCATGCTACAGTCCATGGGGTCACAAAGAGTCAGACATGATTGCGTGACTGAACAACATTCACTTAATATATTATATCATGATTGGTCAACAGAAAATAATAGAATTATAGATCATTAAAACTAACATTTAATAGAAAAAACTATCATCATTTTTAATTTTTTTCTGGTTTTATTTATTATTATTTTTTTTATAATTTTTATTTTTACTTTCTTTTACTTTACAATACTGTATTGGTTTTGCCAAACATTGACATGAATCCACCAAGGGTGTACATGCGTTCCCAAAATGAAACCCCCTCCCACCTCCTTCTCCATAACATCTCTCTTGGTCATCCCCGTGATGACCGGCCCCAAACATCCTGTATCCTGCATTGGACATAGACTGGCGATTCGTTTCTTACATGATAGTATACATGTTTCAATGCCATTCTCCCAAATCTTCCCACCCTCTCCCTCTCCCTCAGAGTCCAAAAGTCCGCTCTACACATCTG
>SJYQ01104766.1:59006-69868 GCA_006410935.1 Redunca redunca
GTGGCCAAAGTACTGGAGTTTCAGCTTTAGCATCATTCCTTCCAAAGAAATCCCAGGGTTGATCTCCTTCAGAATGGACTGGTTGGATCTCCTTGCAGTCCAAGGGACTCTCAAGAGTCTTCTCCAACACCACAGTTCAAAAGCATCAATTGTTCGGCACTCAGCTTTCTTCACAGTCCAACTCTCACATCCATACATGACCACTGGAAAAGCCATAGCCTTGACTAGATGGACCTTTGTTGGCAAAGTAATGTCTCTGCTTTTCCATATGCTATACATATATATTATATATGATATAATGTGTGTATTTATAAATCTTATAAATTTTTGCCTAGGTAAGAAATTTGATATTTGGTTCCACTTTTTTTTACCGAGTATGAATAGAAGTCTAGATTTCCTATTTAAATAATAAATATACAGCAAGCAGCAAAGGTTTGCTGAATAGCACAGGGAAGTTTAGTCAATATCTTGTAACAACCTATAATGGAAAATAATCTGAAAAATAATGTATGTATATATGTATAACTGAATCACCTTGCTGTGCACATGAAACATATGTCAAGTATATTTCAATAATATATATATTAAAAATAAAAAATAAAACACTCATTAAGAAACTCATTTTTTATACTATTGAAGTTGTCAGTCTCCAAATCATGTCTAACTCTTCATGACCCTACGGACTGCAGCATGCCAGGTTTCCCTGTCCTTCACCATCTTCCAGAGTTTGCCCAAGTTCATGTCCATTGAGTCAGTAATGCCATCCAACCGTCTCATCCTCTGCTGCCATCTTCTTCTGCCTTCAATCTTTCCCAATATCAGGGTCTTTTCCAATGAGTTGGTTGTTTGCATCAGGTGGCCAAAGTATTGGAGCTTCAGTCCTTACAAAAAGTATGATTTCCTTTAAGACTGACTGGTTTGATCTCCTGGATTTCCAAGTGACTCTCAATAGTCTGGAGTGACTCTCAAGAGTCTTCTCCATCACCAGAGTTCAAAAGCATCAATTGTTGCATGTTCTGCCTTCTTTATGGTTCAGCTGTTACATGCATACATGACTACTGGAAAAACCATAGCCTTAACTATATTAACTTTTGTCAGCATAGTGCTATGTCTTTGCTTTATAACACCGTCTAGGCTTGTCATACCAGTCTTTTTCTAATTTCCCGGCTGCAGCCACCATCCTCAGTGATTTTGGAGCCAAAGAAGAGGAAATCTGTCACTTCTTCCACCTTTTCCCCTTTTATTAGCCATGAAGTAATGGGACCAAATGCCATGATCTTAGTTGTTTTCTTATTTTTTTTTCACTCTCCTCCTCCACTCTCATCAAGAGGCTTTATATTTTCTCTTTATAGCTTTCTTACATTAGAGTGGTATCATATGCATACCTGAGATTGCTTATATTGCTCCCAGAAATCTTGAATCAAGCTTATAACTCATCTAGTCAGGCATTTCTCATGATGTGATCTGCATAGAAGCTAAATAAATAGGGTGTCAATATACAGCCTTGAAGTACTCCTTTCTCAATCCTGAACCAGTCAGTTGTTCCATACAGGATTCTAACTGTTGCTTCTTGACCTGCAGACAGGTTTCTCAGGAGATGGGCAAAATGGTCTGATGTTCCCATCTCTTTAAGAGATTTCTACAGTTTGTTAAGATCCATACTGAAAGGTTTTAGCATAGTCAACAAAATAGAAGTAGACGTTTTTCTATAATTTCCTTGCTTTCTCTATGGTGGAATAATGTTGGCAATTTGATCTCTGGTTCCTCTGCCTTTTCTAAAACCAGCTGGAACATCTGGAAATTTTTGGTTCATGTAATGCTGAAACCTAGCTTGGAGGATTTTGAGCACAATCTTACTAGCATCGGAGATGAATGCAATTGTCTGGTGGTTTGAATATGCTTTATCACTGCCCTTCCTGGAAATTGGGATTAGGATTGACCTTTACCAGTCCTGTGACCACTGCTGGGCTTTCCAAATTTGCTGACATACGGAGTGCAGCACTTTAATAGCATCATCATTTAGGATTTTAAATAGCTCTGCTGGAATTCCATCACCTCCACTAGACAGCAGTGCTTTCTAAGCCCCCCTTGACTTCACACTCCAGAATGTCTGGCTCTGAGTGAGAGACTACACCATTGTGGTTATCCAGGTTATTAAGATTTTTCTGTACAATTTATCTGTGTTTTATTTCTATTTCTTCTCGATCTCTTCTGCTTCTATTTGGTCTTTACCATTTCTGTCCTTTATTGTGTCCATCTTTGGATGAAATGTTACATTGCTATCTCTAATTTTCTTGAAGAGATCACTAGTGTTTCCCATTCTATGGTCTTTCTCTATTTCTTTGCATTGTTCTTTGAAGAAGGCCTTTTTGTGTCTCCTTACTATTCTCTGGAACTCTGCATTTGGTTGAGTGTACCTTTCCCTTTCTCCTTTCTTCTTGCTTCTCTTCTTCCCTCAGCTATTTGTAAAGCCTTTTCAGAAAACCGCTTTGCATTCTTGTATATCTTTTCCATTGGGACAATTTGTTCACTGCCTCTTGTACAATATTATGGACCTCTGTCCATAGTTCTTCAGGCACACTTTCTGCTTGATCTAATCCTTTGAATCTATTCATTACCTCCACTGTATAGTCATGAGGAATTTGATTTAAGTTGTATCTGACTGACCTACTGGTTTTCCCAGCTTTCTTTAGCTTAAGCCTGAATTTTGCTATGAGGAACTAATGATCTGAGCCACAGTCAGTTGCAGGTCTTGCTTTTGCTTACTGTATATAATTTCTTCATCTTCAGCTACAAAGAATGTAATCAATCTGATTTAGTACTGACTATTTGATGAGGTCCATGTTTAAAATCATCTCCTACGCTTTTGAAAAAGTGTGTTTGCTATGACCAGTGTGTTCTCTTGGCAGAATTTTGTTACTGTCTGTCCTGCTTCATTTTATAATCCAAGGCCAAACTTGCCTCAAACTCCATGTATCTCTTGAGTTCCTACTTTTGCATTCCAATCCCCTATGATGAATAGGACATCTTTGTGTGTGTGTGTGCTTGTTCTAGGAAGTCTTCTAGGTCTTCATAAAACTGATCAACTTTAGCTCATTCAGCATTGGTGGTTGGGGGGTAGATTTGGATTACTGTGATGATGAATGGTTTGCCTTGGAAATGAACCAAGATCATTCTATCATTTTTAAGGTTGCACCCAAGTACTGCATTTCAGGCTTCCTTGACAGCTCACTTGATAAAGAATCCACCTACAATGCAGGAGACCCTGGTTCCATTCTTGCTTTGGGAAGATCCCCTGGAGAAGGAAAAGGCTAGCCACTCCAGTATTCTTGGTCTTCCCTTGTGACTCAGCTACTAAAATATCCACCTGCAATGCAAGAGACCTGGGTTCAATCACTGGGTTGGGAAGATTCCCTGGAGAAGGGAAAGGCTATCTACTCCAGTATTCTTGCCTGGAGAATTCCACGAACTGTACAGTCCATGGGGTTGCAAAGAGTTGGACACGTCTGAGCAACTTTCTCTTATGGACCTAACATCCCAGGCTCCTAAGTAATACTGTCCTTTACAGCGCGGGATTTTACTTTTGTCATGAGATGCATCCACAACAAAGTGTCATTTCTGCTTTGGCCCAGCTCCTTCACTTTTTCTGGAGCTATTAGCAGCTGTCCACTCTTCTCCAGTAGCATATTGAACACCTTGCAACCTGAGGGACTCATCTTTCTTTGTCATATGATTTTGCTTTTTTGTACAGTTCATGGGTTTCTCACAGCTAGTATACTGGAGTGGCTTGCCATTCCCTCCTCCAGTGGATCACGTTTTGTCACAACACTCCACTATGACCAATCCATGTTGGATGGCTCTACACAGCGTGGCTCATAGCTTCACTGAGCCATAGCAGCCCCTTCACCATGACAAGGCAGTGATCCGTGAAGGGGATAATAATATTAGGTAAATGTATAATAACTTCTATGTATATATAAACTGATACATAATAAATATATTTATCTACATATCCTTGGGGGATAGTGTACATAAAAAAGTAAAACCAACAAAATGAATGCGGATAATCCTCAAGTCAGGAGTGGGAAGAACAGAGATACTACCATTTCGAGTTCCATTAATTTAAATGATTTGAAAATGTCTTATTTTCCTTTACATCCTCAGAGATATAATATGCCAGTCTCCCAGTGTCAACACTCTCTACCCTACTTTAAATAATACTGCTGTTTTGTACATCAATTTAAATTTAGAATGCAACTCTGAAGAGGTCACATATAAATATTACATTTCCCACTTGAAAAACATAATGAATTTGATTTATAGAAGTAAAAAAAAAAAAAGAAAAAGAAAACAGTATCTGAAGGCAATAAGGTATTTTTATATTGCTTAGCAATTCAGTAAATTTTAAGCAAGTAGCCTTGAAATTTACACAATAATGCTAAATTCATAGCAATTCATGTTTCTTGGTTACATCATATATGAAGCAAAATGAGATGAGCCCTGAAGAACCTTAAATTTTAACAATTGTGTAGTTCATAATTGAACTTTTCATAAGTCTGTCCTAAAATATGGACTGAGATGAGCACAGAAATAGGAAGATGAGACACAATTTATAGGGACGATTTCAGTTCAGTTCAGTCGCTCAGTCACGTCCGACTCTTTGCGACCCCATGAACTGCAGCACACCAGGCCTCCCTGCCCATCACCAACTCCTGGAGTTTACCCAAACTCATGTCCATAGAGTCCATGATGCCATCCAAACATCTCATCCTCTGTCATCCCCTTTTCCTGCCCCCAATCCCTCCCAGCATCAGAGTCTTTTCCAATGAGTCAACAATTTGCATGAGGCAGCCAAAGTATTGGAGTTTCAGCTTCAGCATCAGTCCTTCCAATGAATACCCAGGGCTGATCTCCTTTAGGATGGACTGGATGGATTTCCTTGCAGTCCAAAGGACTCTCAAGAGTCTCCTCCAACACCACAGTGCAAAAGCATCAATTCTTTGGCATTCAGCTTTCTTCACAGTCCAACTGTCACATCCATACATGACTACTGGAAAAACCATAGCCTTGACTAGACGGACATTTGTTGGCAAAGTAATGTCTCTGCTTCTGAATACAGTATCTAGGTTAGTCATAGCTTTCCTTCCAAGGAGTAAGTGTCTTTTAATTTCATGGCTGCAATCACCATCTGTAGTGATTTTGGAGCCCAGAAAAATAATGTCTGACACTGTTTACACTGTTTCCCCATCTATTTCCCATGAAGTGATGGGACCAAATGCCATGATCTTCATTTTCTGAATGTTGAGCTTTAAGCCAACTTTTTCACTCTCCTTTTTCACTTTCATCAAGAGGCATTTTAGTTCCTCTTCACTTTCTGCCATAAAGGTGGTGTCATCTGTATATCTGAGGTTATTGATATTTCTCCTGGCCATCTTGATTCCAGTGTATGCTTCATCCAGACAAGCACTTCTCATGATGTACTCTGCATAGAAGTTAAACAAGCAGGGTGACAATATACAGCCTTGAGTACTCCTTATCCTATTTTGAACCAGTCTGTTGTTCCATGTCCAGTTTTAACTGTTGCTTCCTGACCTGCATATAGGTTTCTTAAGAAGCAGGTCAGGTGGTCTGGTATTCCCATCTCTTTCAGAATTTTCCACAGTTCATTGTAATCCACACAGCCAAAGGCATTGGCATAATCAATAAAGCAGAAATAGATGTTTTTCTGGAATTCTCTTGCTTATTCAATGATCCAGCAAATGTTGGCAATTTGATCTCTGGTTCCTCTGCCTTTTCTAAAACCAGCTTGAACATCAGGAAGTTCACGGTTCACGTATTGCCAAAGCCTGGCTTGGAGAATTTTGAGCATTGGTTTACTAGTGTGTGAGATGAGTGCAATTGTGCAGTAGTTTGAGCATTCTTTGGCATTGCCTTTCTTTGGGATTCGAATGAAAACTGACCTTTTTCAGTCCTGTGGCCATGCTGAGTTTTCCAAATTTGTTGGCATATTGAGTGCAGCACTTTCACAGCATCATTTTTCAGGATTTCAAATAGCTCCACTGGAATTCCATCACCTCCACTAGCTTTGTTCTTACTGATGCTTTCTAAGGCCCACCTGACTTCACATTCCCAGATATCTGGCTCTAAGTGAGTGATCACACCATCATGACTATCTGGGTCGTGAAGCTTTTTTTTGTACAGTTCGTCTGTGTATTCTTGTCACCTCTTCTTAATATCTTCTGCTTCCGTTAGGTCCATACGATTTCTGTCCTTTATCGAGCCCATCTTTGCATGAAATGTTCCCTTGGTATCTCTAATTTTCTTGAAGAGATCTCGTTTTTCCCATTCTGTTGTTTTCCTCTATTTCTTTGCATTGATTGTTGAGGAAGGCTCTTTTTTTTTTTTTTTAATGTCTCCTTGCTATTCTTTGGAACTCTGCATTCAGATGCTTATAACTTTCCTTTTCTCTTTTGCTTTTCACTTCTCTTCTTTTCACAGCTATTTGTAAGGATTCCTCAGACAGCCATTTTCCTTTTTGCATTTCTTTTCCATGGGTTTGGTCTTGATTCCTGTTTCCTGTACAATGTCAGGAACCTCTGTCCATAGTTCATCAAGTGCTCTTTCTATTAGATCTAGTCTTTTCCCTCAAATCTATTTCTCACCTCTACTGTGCAGTCATAGGGGATTTGATTTAGGTCATACCTCGATGGTCTAGCGGTTTACCTTTCTTTTTTCAATTTAAGTCTGAATTTGGCAGTAAGGAGTTCATGATCTGAGCCAAAGTCAGATCCTGGTCTTGTTTTTGTTGACTGTATAGAGCTTCTCCATCTTTGGCTGCAAAGAATATAATCAATCTGATTTCAGTGTTGACCATCTAGTGATGTCCACGTGTAGAGTTTTCTCTTGTGTTGTTGGAAGAGGGTGTTTGCTATGACCAGTGCATTTTCTTGGCAAAACTCTGTTAGCCTTTGTCCTGCTTCAATGTGCACTTCAAAGCCAAATTTGCCTGTTACTCCAGGTGTTCCTTGACTTCCTACTTTTGCATTCCAGTCCCTTATAATGAAAAGGACATCTTTTTGAGGTGTTAGTTTTAAAAGGTTGTAGGTCTTCGTAGAACTGTTCAACTTCAGCTTCTTCAGCGTTACTGGTGATTTAGATACACTATAGTGCTCTTCTGACTCTAAATATCTGACCATCTATAGCTTATAGAAGTTTTGATTTAATATGAAAATATTGATTCCATTTATTGAAAAGAAAAAGCTTGTTCTAAAGGTTTTGAAACTTTAGCATTCAATGGAATACTATAAAGATATTATATTTATAATAATTGTTATAGAATTTGAAAAATTATAAATTATTCCTTTAAATTAGAGAAGTCTCAAAAAGCACTGCTGCTGCTGCTGCTAGGTCGCTTCCGTCATGTCCGACTCTGTGTGACCCCATAAATGGCAGCCCACCAGGCTCCTCCGTCCCTGGGATTTGCCAGGCAAGAACACTGGAGTGGGTTGCCATTTCCTTCTCCAATGCGTGGAAGTGAAAAGTGAAAGTGAAGTCCCTCAGTCGTGTCTGACTGGTAGCGACCCCATGGATTGCAGCCCACCAGGCTAGGAACACATAAAACTGAAGCTGAGTCTGAAATAATTTTAAGGTTAGTAGAAGGAAAGCAATGTTTATGGGAGTGAATGAGGAATGTATATTTAAAACTCTCAAATTCATATCAGTGGACTTTAAGCTTCTTCAAGTAGTCTTGTGGTAGTATAGTCTCTAAGTCATGTCAGACTCCTCCAATCCAATGGACTGTAGCCCACCAAGTTCCTCTGTCCATGGGATTCTCCAGTCAAAAATACTAAAGTGGATTGCCATTTCCTTTCCAGGGCATCTTCCCTACCAAAAAGTTGAACCTGCATTTCTTGTATTGTACACAGATCCTTTTCCACTGAGTTACCTGGGAAGCCCTCTAGTAGGCCTAGGTATAGTTTAATTTCTGTATAAAAACTCCTATATCCCTGATTTAAATTTATCTGTTATTCTTTCTACCTAAATATTCTTCAGTCTAGTTTGTTTGAGATAAAATAATATGTAGGGAAAGATGATGCAATCTATGCTAGAGATTACAGTTTTCTTATTCCCCTGCTTCTTCTCTTATTGTCTTCTATCCAGCAATCTGGGGGACTAATATGTCCTTTGCTTTGTATTACACTTAGAGTGACATCTCTGGCAACTTTGGTTGCATTATGAATTTCTACCTACCTCTCTAATCTCATGCTTTATCCTGTCTCACTCCACCTCTTGCCCATTATTCTCTAGTCAGTACCAATTTTATGCTATGCCTTCAACACAACCAAGCTTGATTCTGATTCTGCGAGTTTTACCCAACAATTGCTTCATCTACCCAAACACTCATCTACCTACTTACATTGGCTGAGTCCTTTTTGTCATTTAATTATCATCTTAAATATCTTCTCTTTAGAAACTATGCCTCTGTAATAACATCTTCATAATTTTTTCTGTATAACACATCAGTACCTTCTATTTTATTGGACATACATTTATTGTTTTATTGTTTATCACAGAAACAGGAACCTTGTTTCTCTACCTAAGTACTATGTCCTCAGCACTTAGAATTGTAACTTGGGAACAACTATTGTTCCCCCATCTTTCTCACCAAATTATGCAAAGTTGAGCATATGGCATATTTCCAACCACAGCACAATTATCTCTACATTTTTTAAAAAATTTTATCCCTACAAACTTAATCATGGCCTAGAACTCTGGTTAATGTGTGTATGGGTGCATTTTCAAATAAAAGATCTAAAGTTTTTCAACTAAACTGGCAGTATAGCCACAAATAGTACAGAACCAAGATGCCTGTTAAATGAAAATATCCCCTGCCATATTAATAAATAAAAAATGTCACAACCATCAGCAATTTCTGGTCTCCACATGTGAATGAGGCCTCTCAAAACTGAGACTCAGTGGATATTGCCACCCCCTGACCCCATGGTGATTGCTGAGGAGCTGGGTTAATGCTAGAACCTAGGTGAACAAGGAAAAAGGATTTGCCCTAGATAGCTGAGGTGCATATGAAAGGAATGAATCCAGTGAGTCCATTGGCTTGCATTTTCCCATACTTAGATTGCTAAATTCCTTAACTCAATACTTGATCTTTGATGTTCAAACTGTCTGCTCCCTTTGTTGCAAGTTTGTATATAGCCTGACTTTGCCTCCTGCCTTCTTGGAGCAGTTTTCTCAGAGCTACTGAGATGCTGTCTCTCTGTCTTCAAGTCCTAAGCTTTACCACCTGATAAAAATAAATCTCTACTTTCAGGTTATGACTATATATTTTTTAGCTGATATGCCCAAAGTCTGTTCTTCCTATGTAAAACAGAAATACACTCTGAGACATTCATTGAAAATGTAATGATTTAAAAATTATTTTATTTGATTTTCAAGAGGTTGTAAATGTTATTAAAAACTCAAATATGAGCAAAGTTCCTTCAGAGGAAAGGCAATAGATTTTCCTTATGGATAATGCATGATACGAAAAAAAAATTGTCAAACTGAAATGATGTAAAGGGTGGAAACACAGAATTTAACTTTCAATTTTGATTGAATGTTCAAGGAATAAAAATCTGCAGAATTCAAATGAGTTGTAAGAGTGAGAAATAAGAATAATATATGTTGGTGAGAAAATAATAGCAAAACTCTTCAATTTCTACATTGTAAAGTCATTTTTGCATTAATTCTCTTTTGTTATAAGACTGAAGCTTAGTTTAAGCTTGACAGTAATAGCTCATTATGAGAATTTCCTACAAACTTGCAGTGCTTTATTCAGAGATTAGGGATGAAGGTTGTGGGGTAAAATATTGAAGTGTAATAAGTATTGAATAGTTGAAAGATATGGTTTATGCAGTAAGGGGGAAATGTTTGCTGATACACATTTTGACAATTAATTATGGTCACCAATGAAAAATAATTTCTCAACTGCAGTGGATGTGACTGTTTTCTGGAACAGATAAGTGACCATAGTTTAAACTGAGTTGCAATTTGCCATGTTCCAATTAAAGTATGGTATTGTCACATCCCTGACCCCAGCATGAATTTTGCATTTTGGCAAAAGCTGGGAATATCAATTCAGTTTGTTGATGGGAATAAAGCAAATATGACAGGGTGAAAAAAACTGGATACTTTCCAGGATGCTCATTACTCATGTGACTAATCTGAAAATAAATACATCATGAAAATTAGATGTGAAAGTGACTTCCTGGTTTGGAGAGATACCAGCATGTGAAATTGTGTGCATTCTTAACACTACATCACGCTGGGGTCTGGGATGTGTCAATGCCATGCTTTAATTGAAACATGGTAATGGATGGACATGACTTAGCAACTGAATAAGACCAGCAATGGGTGAGATATATTTTAGAAATAATATAGGTTTCCATAAAGTTTAGTCTTGTTAAAAGGGCCTCTAGTGATGCAGAAATGCATGTCTGAAATTGTCTTTAATTATTGTATGGAAATATTCAGGCTATTTAAGAAGAAGAACTGGGATATATTGTGAAATATTCCAGCTGCCTGATTTCTTTAAATTCCACCAAAGGCCAACTTTCTGTTACTTGATACTTCTCCTTTTCCACTCCATTTGTACTTAATGTGAAAATATTTTTTTCATAAAAATAAATTAAAAACATTCTAACAATTTAAGGAAGTTTGCTTCTTCCTAGCCCTTCAAAGATAGCATGAGAAAACATTATAAAAACTCATTAAGTAGAATTGCCATTTGAACCATTTTGTCTTAAATGACCCATCCATTCAATCAGGTAGAATCAACTTACTGAAAAATATATCTACTTTCATTT
>SJYQ01104766.1:94265-120427 GCA_006410935.1 Redunca redunca
ACCTCAAGCATTTTGAGAAGAATAGAGATTCAATTTTAGTCTGTTATGGGCTTTCTTGATTTAGGATAGTATTTGGTACACACTAAAGTATTCCACTAGAGAAGTGAGAAAAGAAAGAGCTCGAATGGGCCTGTAGATGGATTCTAGTCACTGAACACTCAATAGCTTGTTGCGTGGCCTTTGATAGAGTTTATTTAACTTCCATGAGCTTTAAATTTTTCATTTATAAAATAAGTAATATAGCTTCTTCATAGTATAGGCTTGAAATCAATAGATGGAAACTAGAGAAGAAAGAGCTTCACAGGTGACATAGTGGTAAAGGACCTGCCAGTTAATGCAGGGGACATAAGACATGCAGGTTCAGTCCTTGGGTTTGGAAGATCCCCTGGAGGAAGGTATGGCAACACAGTCCATTATTCTTGCATGGTGGATCCCATGGGCAGAGAATTCTGGCAGGCTACAGTCCATAGAGTTGCACAGAGTTGGACACGACTGAAGCGACTAAGCACACACTCACATACATAAAGAAGAAAATTTCAGCTCATTGTCATGAAGCTTTCTTATAATTAATGATTTATAAACTTTCTACTTATCTGCTTACAGAAGGACAGTTCCTGATCAACTAAAATGTTCAAACACTTAAAAATATGAAGCACTAGAAGAATGGTTAAAGTAAAATCGTTTTCAACCAGAGATTTGATGATGGCTAGCCTTTCTTCCATGGGATTATTGTGTTACTGCAAAGCTATGTGTGTAGCACAGTGAGACACATTAGGACTTGGGCCAAGTATCAATATTGTCTCCAAGAGGACAGTCATTTCATTTTTGTATTATAACACTTTACTCAAATTCTAGGAGTTAGTAGAAATAATACCTTTCTTGCCTACTTCCTGGATTTGCTGTAAGAATAATAAAATTTCAGCAAATGCTGAAAGCAGTAACAGAAAAAAAAATAAAACAAACAAACAAACAAAAAAACACACAAGACCATAATACTTAAGGTATTATAGTAGTGTTCTCTCACATCCCCTACAAGGAAATACAATTTTTTTTAAAAATCAAATATATAGACTATCTGTTGTATGTGAGTTTTTACTAATGTTTTGGAAGGCAACTAGTCACCATCTTCCAAGCTTGATATATTACTGATTATGTTTGGCTGCTGTTGAAATTAGTTTGGAAAAGTATTTAATAGTATACAGATGTATTAATTCTATTTAATTGTATGTTTGTAAGTTTCTTATTTCCAAAACAAAAAGTCTCAGAGTTAGAACGCATATGAACAGAGAAATGTGGGAAAAGCAGGACTCTGACATCCTAACTTGATCTGCTTGCTTCTTCATCTGCATGCAGATTTCTCAGGAGGCAGATGAGGTGGTCTGGTATTCCAATCTCTTGAAGAATTTTCCACAGTTTGTTGTGATCCACACAAAGGCTTTGGCGTAGTCAGTAAAGCAGAAGTAGGTGTTTTTCTGGGACTTTCTTGCTTTTTCAATGAGCCAACGGATGTTGGAAATTTGATCTCTGGTTTCTCTGCCTTTTCTAAATCCAGCTTAAATGTATGGAAGTTCATGGTTCATATACTGTTGAAGCCTGGCTTGGAGATTTTTGAACATTATTTTGCTAGCATGTGAGATGAGTGCAATTGTGTGGTAGTTTGAACGTTCTTTGGCATTGCCTTTTTCTGGGAGTGGAATGATAACTGACCTTTTCCTTTCCTATGGCCACTTCTGAGTTTTCCAAATTTGCTGGCATATTGAGTGCAGCTCTTTCAAATAATCATCCTTTAGTATTTGAAATACCTCAATTGGAATTCTGTCACCTCCACTAGCTTTGTTCATAGTGATGCTTGATAAGGTCAACTTGACTATGCATTCCAGGATGTCTGGCTCTAGGTGAGTGATCACACCATCATGGATATCTGGGTCATGACGATCTTTTTATATAGTTCTGTGTGTTCTTGCCACCTCTTCTTAATCTTTCCTGCTTCTGTTAGATCCATACCCTTTCTGTACTTTATTGTGCCCATCTTTGCATGAAATGTTCCCTTGGCATCTCTAATTTTTTTTTAAAAAGATCTCTAGTCTTTCCCAGTCTATTGTTTTCCTCTATTTCTTTGCATTGATCACTGAAGAGAGCTTTCTTATCTCTCCTTACTGTTCTTTAGAACTCTGCATTCAGAAAGATATACCTTTATTTTCTCCTTTGCCTTTCATGTCTTTTCTTTTCTCAGCTATTTGTAAGACCCACTCAGACAATCATTTTGCCCTTTTTCATTTCTTCTTCTTAGGGATGATTTTGATCACTGCCTCTGGTACAATCTTATGAACCTCTTAGTTCCTCAGGCACTCTATCATCAGGTCTAATCCCTTGAATCTATTTGTCACTTCCATTGTATAATCATAGGGGATTTGATTTTGGTCATTCCTGAATAGTCTTTGGTTTTGCCTATTTTCTTCAATTTAAGTCTTAATTTTGCAATAAGGAGTTCATGATCTGAACCACAGTCAACTGCTAATCTTTTATTGCTACTGTGTAGAGTGCAGAGAATATAATCAATCAATATTTTGGTATTGACTATCTGGTGGTGTCCACGTATAGAGTCATCTCTTGTGTTGCTGGAAGAGGGTGTGTGCTATGTCCAGTGCGTTCTCTTGGCAATATTCTGTTAGCCTTGTTCTGCTTCATTTTGTACTCCAAGGCCAAACTTTCCTGCTGCTCCAATTATTTCTTGACTTCTACTTTTGCATTCCACTATTATTTAAAGTATATCATTTGTGTTTGTGTGTATTATTTCTAGAAGGTCTTGTAAATTTTCATAGACAGATCAACTTGATACTGAATGAACAGAGATCATTCTCTCTTTTCTGAGATTATTCCCAAGTACTGCATTTCAGACTCTTTTGTTGTGTATGAGGGTTATTCCTTTTCTTTTAAGGGATTCTTGCCCACAGTAGTAGATATAATATCATCTGATCAAATTCGCCCAATCTGGTCCATTTTAGTTCATTCCTAAAATGTTGATGTTCATTCTTGCCATCTCCTGTTTGACCACTTCCAATTTACCTTGATTTGAGGATCTAACATTTCAGATTCTTATGTAATATTGTTCTTTACAGCATCAGACTTTACTTCTACCATCAGATACATCCAAAACGAGGCACTGTTTCTGCTTTGGTTCAGCCTCTTCATTCCTTCTGGAATGATTTTTCTCCTCTTCTCAAGTAACATATTGGGTTCATCATTGAATTGGATTTATTAATATCATATTATCATTGAAATAAGGATAGGCAAGGTGGTTTCAAAATTTGGCATTAAAAATCTATAATTCTCAACTCATACATTTATAAGAATCTTAAATTCTTGTTCCACTTTAAAGATATAAAAACTTCAAAGTATGTCCTATGCATTATGGATTTTTTTGTGCAAAAATATAGCTCCATTTGGCAGACTTATTTTTAAAAATGGGTCTGTTGGCTTACCATCAAAAATTGAAAGATAAATATATATATTTGTATGTTTTAAATGAATATAAAAATGTGATGTATGCATATTTTAGAATCATTCCGTGTTTTAACTGATGCAAATTAATAAGCATGAAGCTAGACTAGATATTTTTATGGTCCCTAAATATTCCTTGCCATAGGACAGCCCAGACCCAAATATTCTTTGTTTGTAACATCAGTAAGCATTTTGTCTCTAGAGTTTTACTTACCCAAGCTAGGATCTGGCTTCTCTGATTTATAAAGTCTCCACTTAATTTCTTGCCAAACAAACTCATAGCCAGCTTGCACTCACACCATCTTTTAGCTTCTATCTATGATATCAGGATCCTACCGTGGTTTCTGACGTGTCACAATCACACCTTTCACCTCTGCCTCATACTGGCTAAGTAGTGAGAAACTGTCTACCTCTGAAATTTTTGGTTATTTTTCTTCTGTTAGGTACCAAGAAAGTAGTAATCAAGACAGCACCAGGTGCAGGCAAATTTTTTATCCCAGAGACTGTTGCCTCCTGTCTGTCAATGGTGCAGTTCCTTGGAAAGTTTAAGAGGCAATTTGATCACAGATGCATTTCTCTTGTTAATCACCATGTCATTAGTGTTAATAAGATTAATTTGTAATTAGATTTACCATGTCTCAAACCAAGGAAAGTGAACAGTGAGGAAATCATATTTCTGTAATTGTTTTATTTACTTCTAACCTTTATTTCATAAAGCCTGAATAGTCTGTGGAGGTTAAAGAAGCCTATCATCATGCCTTGGTGATCAAAAGTTAAGCAGATCAAAGAAATGCAAATTAAAATCACAATCAAACATAACCTTACAGTCTTGAGAATGGCTACATCAAAAAGACCACAAATAACAAATCCTGGGGAGGATGTTGAGAAAAGGGAACTCTCATGTACTATTGGTGGGAATATAAATTGGTACAGCCACTATGAAAACAGCATGAAGGTTTCTCAAAAAACTAAAAATAGAATTACCATGTGATGCAGAAAATCCACTCGAGTATCTGAAAAACATGAAAACAGTAATTCAAAAAGATACATGTAACCTAATGTTCACAGGACTATTTACAATTCTCAATATATAGAAACAAAGTATGATATGTGTCTGTTAACAGATGACTGAGTGAAGAAGATGTGCATACATGATACACTACTGCTCCGTTATAAAAATGAATGATATTTTGCCATTTGCAACATGTATAAACTTATAAACTTGAAGGGCCTAAGTGAGAGTATTGTGAAATAAGTCAGGCAGAGAAAGACGAATACTGTATGCTACCACATATATATACAGAATCTAAAAAATAAAATAAAACTAGTGAAGGTGACAAGAAAAAAAAAAAAACAAACACCTCACATATAAAGATAAAAAAACTAGTCATTGCCAGTAGAGAAAGGGAAAGGGGAAGTGGCACATTAGGGATAAGGAACTAAAAAAGATACACACTACTATATATAAAATAAATAAACTGAAGAGATGTACAACTCAGGGAATATAGCCAATATGTTATAACTACGAATGAAATACAACCTTTAAAAACTGTGAATCACTATGTTGTACATCTGAAAATTATATAATGTTGTACACCAACTACTCCTCAACAATTTTTTTTTAAAAATGCTAAAAAATTCATCAGAATGGTGGCAAAATGGGGACACATAGAGAAATAACAAAAACTTTTTTTACTAGTCCACTCTTTATATATATATATATATATATATACACACACATATACATATTTTTTTAATTGGAGGTTAATTACTTTACAATATTGTATTGGTTTTGCATACATCAACATGTATCCACCACAGGTATACACGTGATCACCATCCTGAACCCCCCTTCCTCCTCCCCCACCCGTACCATCCCTCTGGGTTGTCTCAGTGCACCAGCCCCTAGCAGATGAATGGATAAGAAAGCTGTGGTACATATACACAATGGAGTATTACTCAGCCATTAATAAGAATACATTTAAATCAGTTCTAATGAGGTGGATGAAACTGGAACCTATTATACAGAGCGAAGTAAGCCAGAAAGAAAAACACCAATATAGTATACTAACACATATATATGGAATTTAGAAAGATGGTAATGATAACCCTGTATGTGAGACAGCAAAAGAGACACAGATGTATAGAACAGTCTTTTGGTCCACTCTTATTCTTGGGACACTAAAACCCAGGGTTGGCAAGATTACTGGGGATCCAGTGTTGGTGGGATTCTTGAGGAGATGAACTATTTCTTTAAATCAGTATTGTCCTCCAGCTGGAATGTTGGATGTGGGTAGATCTCTCCCAAATGTCAAGGACGTCATAAAAACCATAAACAAATCTTATACAAATTATGTGAATTATCCTAAACAAGCAAACCGATAGAGACAGAAAGTTGACCAGTGGTTGCTAAGATCTTGAGAAAGGAGGAATAAGATAGCAGCTAGTAATTTTTGAATTTCTTTTTGTGGTGATGAAAATGTTCTGGACTTAGTGGCAATGGTGGCATACTTTGTAAATATACTAAAAAGTGAATTGTGCTCTTTAAAATGTTGTTTTATGGTATAATAATTAAATCTCAATTAAATAAACAAAAATTTAAAACCATAGTATGGAAAGAAAATTTGCCATCCCAAAATGTTCCTCTTTGTCATGAAAATTAAGCTAAGCTAACTGTTTTTAAGAAACAAAAACAAAACAGCTGCCTAAAGAATCTAAAGGGCCTAGTCCCAGAATAGAGCTAAAACCAGAAATAACTACAAGAAATATGATATAGTTTGATGGTTGTAACTAGAAATCGAAGTCCTTTCTGTGTTCCACTGTCTGTATAACCCAGTAAATTTTTGTCTTCCCATGTGAAATTTTCTCCTACACTTTGAAATTTCAATTCACAATATTGTCTTTTGACTTCAGCTAAATATGATATTTGAGGTGAGGTTTTAGCCATTTGGTGGGTTGCTCAGTTTTTCTAGGTTTAACCCATGTACATGTATTTTTAAACTTGTGCTTGATTTTCTCTTGTTGATATGTCTCAGGTCAATTTAATTTTTAGACTAGACAGAAGAACCTCAAAAGGTAGAAAAAAACTTTCTTCTTTCCCAACATTATAAGTTCAGGTTAAAACAGACCAGTTAAATCAGCACATCTGGGACAGAGACTCAGGCATATAACCAAAGAAAAGAGATCTTAAGCCTCTGCTCTTGCATTGAACAATCTCACATGGGAAACCATGAAATCATTTAAGAAAAAAAAAAGAGAAGTGGAAGAATTTTGTGACCCTCATGTTCAAGTCTTAACTTGACAGTACCCTCTTAAAAATTTAACTGGAAAAAGTTGGGAGCTACCTTCAATAACAAAGAAAGGTTAGTTCATAATTATGTCACTATTTTTTATGTGCAATTATGATCATTGCCATCAGGCCAACTGGCCTCCTGCCTTCACATCAACCTGGTAACTCCCTGCATTTGTTTTCCTATTAATCTAGCTATCTGAATCATTGGGCACTCTGTTTGCAACACTTTTGCACACACTTTGGGTTTCAGTAGCAGCCATTTCAGGCTGAATTAGGAATATTACTACTGAAAATATTCTGCATCTTGGATAAGAAGAAACATTCTTCATAAGTAGGACTATGAAAAGTAAAAGTGAAAGTCATTCAATTGTGTCCATCTCTTTGAGACTCCATGGACTATACAATTCATGGAATTCTCCAGGCCACAATATGTGGGTATCCTTTCCCTTCTCCAGGGGATCTTCCCAACCCAGGGGTCAAACCCAGGTCTCCCGCATTGTGGGCAGATTCCTTACCAGCTGAGCCTCAAGGGACTCCCAAGAATACTAGAGTGGGTAACTTATACCCTCTGTTGTGGATCTTTCCAACCCAGGAATTGAACCGCAGTCTTCTGCATTGCAGGTGGATTCTTTACCAACTGAGCTATCCAGGAAGCCCTTTTCTAGTCTAGAGAGACAGAATTCCTTTGGAAGATAAGGAAACCATGATGTCTGTGCTTAACCTGGAACAGTGTAGTTGGGAGGACTCTAGATATTATCTGGTCTCTATTATTATTTAGCATGTTATTTTTTAAAATACCACTCTTTCTGACAGTTCTTTTAAATTTTTACTGATAGAGATATAATAAAATATTTTTATATATAGCATTGGTAATGATAACTAGCAATAACATTCTTATAGCAATGCCAAAGAATGCTCAAACTACTGCACAATTGCACTCATCTCACACGCTAGTACGGAGAAGGCAATGGCATCCCACTCCAGTACTCTTGCCTGGAACATCCCATGAATGGAGGGGCCTGGTAGGCTGCAGTCCATGGGGTCGCTAAGAGTCAGATACGACTGAGAGACTTCACTTTCACTTTTCCCTTTCATGCATTGGAGAAGGAAATGGCAACCCACTCCAGTGTTCTTGCCTGGAGAATCCCAGGGACGGGGGAGCCTCATGGGCTGCCGTCTATGGGGTCGCACAGAATTGGACACAACGGAATCGACTTAGCAGCAGCAGCAGCAGCACACACTAGTAACATAATGCTCAAAATTCTCCAAGCCAGGCTTCAGCAATAGGTGAACCATGAACTTCCAGATGTTCAAGCTGGTTTTAAAAAAGGCAGAGGAACCAGAGATCAAATTGCCAACATCTGCTGGATCATGAAAAAAGCAAGAGAGTTCCAGAAAAACATTTATTTCTGCTTTGTTGACTATGCCAAAGCCTTTGACTGTGTGGGTCACAATAAACTGTGGAAAATTCTGAAAGAGATGGGAATACCAGACCACCTGACTGGTCGCTTGAGAAATTTGTATGCAGGTCAGGAAGCAACAGTTAGAACTGGACATGGAACAACAAACTTGTTCCAAATAGGAAAAGGTGTACGTCAAGACTGTATATTGTCACCCTGCTTATTTAACTTCTATGCAGAGTACATCATGAGAAACGCTGGGCTGGAAGAAGCACAAGCTGGAATCAAGATTGCCGGAAGAAATATCAATAACNGCAGGAGGAGAAGGGGACGACAGAGGATGAGATGGCTGGATGGCATCACTTACTCGATGTGACGTGAGTCTGAGTGAACTCCGGGAGTTGGTGATGGACAGGGAGGCCTGGCATGCTGCGATTCATGGGGTCGCAAAGAGGCGGACAGAACTGAGCGACTGAACTGAACTGAACTGAATGATAACTAAATTTGGAGTACCTGATGCTTTATGGATAGGAAGATTTTTGTGGGGAATATCCCAAACCTTTAAAGTAATTGTTTATAAAGCCTGTCCATGGAACATGTATTGATGACTTCAAAAGAATCAAATGTCTTAACCAAATCAGACCAAAAGTTCATGTTAGGGGAAACACACTGGCTGAAACCGGCCATCCTGGCCAGGACCCACAGTAACGTTTTGCATGAGTTTTTTTTTACGACAGGAGGTAATAGTAAAAGACATGTAACTAAAAAGTCAGCACCAACAGGAAGAGTTCAGGAAAGGTCAAAAAGTGACATTACATGTCCAAACACCTCCCAGAATCCTTCTCACTGGCATTCATCTTGGCTTAGTAAGGCTTGCACCACCAGGAAGGACTGAGTCAGAATGACTGCCTAAAGACAACCCAGAAACAAACCCCATCACAGTAAGACTGCGAGCCACATGGCAGAGCAGTTCTCCTAGGTTCCCTTACCCTACTGCTCTCTGCCTGGGCACCCCTTCACAATAAAATCTCTTGCTTTGTCAGCACATGTGTCTCTTCAGACAATTTATTCTCAAGTGTTAGATAAGAGCCCACTTTTGGGCCCTGGAAAGGGTCCCCCTTCCTGCAATAGTCTGATGCCCTTTTAAACATTCTTGTCCTTGATAGGCCAGAACCAGAGGATTATGAGAGTCAAACTGGCTGCCTCCCATACTTTGATAATGTACTTTTACATTTCAAAACCAACCACTGTGTCTGTGTATATCACTCACTTTTAGATAACACATGACTCATCATTCCATAAAATATCTCCTTTTAATCATTGTTTCTTGGACTGTCTTTGTAGTGAGTCAATATCATAATAATGAATGAAAATTTTCATAATTATATTTAAGTGATGTATCATAGCTTATCAGTGTCCACACAGGAGACTAAGCCAGACTTGCCTGTGAGTGTCTAGGAGTCTCCAGTAGAGGCGTGGGTCCACAGTGACCTGCAAAGTCAGGGGCACTGAACACAACAGCCCTTTTCAGGGAGGTCCACATTACCTCTTGCAACCCCATGGACTATAGAATACCAGGCTCCTCCCTCCATGGGATTCTCCAGGCAAGAGTACTGGAGTGGGTTGCCATTTTCTTCTCTAGGGGATCTTCCTGACCCAGGGATCGAATCTGGGTCTCCTGTATTTCAGGCAGATGCTTAAACTCTGAGCCACCAAGGTAAACCCCAATAACCCTACCCTACCCATTAACTCTACCTCCATTAATCCTCCATTAACAGGGAGGAAACACAGCCCTTCCCATCAACAGAAAACTGGACTAAATAAGAAACTGAGCATGGCTCCAGCCTTCTGAACAAGTCCCAGATTTCCCCACAGTCAGTCTGTCCCATCAGGAAGCTTCCAACATGCCACTTATTCTTATCTATCAGAGGGCAGAAAGAATGAAAATGACAATCACAGAAAACTAATAAAATTGATTACATGAACCTAGAGACTTGTCTAACTAATGAAACCATAAACCATGCCCTGTAGGGCCACCCAAGATGGACAGGTCAAGTTGGAGAGTTCTAACAAATCGTGGTCTACAAGAGAAGGGAATGGGAAACCACTTCAGTTATTCATGCCTTGAAAACCCAGAGAACAGTAGGAAAAGTTAAAACGATATGACAATGAAAGATGAACTCCCCAGGTTAGTGGACACCCTATATGTTACTGGAAAAGAGTGGAGAAAAAACTCCAGAAAGAAGGCAGAGATGGAGCCAAAGCAGAAACAANCACCCTATATGGTACTGGAAAAGAGTGGAGAAAAAACTCCAGAAAGAAGGCAGAGATGGAGCCAAAGCAGAAACAATGCCCAGCTGTGGATGTGATTGGTTACAGAAGTAAAGTCTGATGCTGTAAAAGATCAATATTGCATAGAAATCTGGAATGTTAGGCCCATGAATCAAGGTAAATTGGAAGTGGTCAAACAGGAGATGGCAAGAATGAACATTGACATTTTAGGAATCAGTTAACTAAAATGGACTGGAATGGGGTGATTTAATCCAGATTACCATTATGTCTACTACTGTGGGCAATAATCCATTAGAAGAAAAGGAGTATCCCTCTCATTCAGCAGAAGTCTGTAATGCAGTACATGGATACAATCTCAAAAATAACAGAATGACCTCTGTTTGTTTCAAAGGCAAACCATTCAATATGACAGTAATCTGAGTCTATGTCCCAACTACTAATGCTGAAGAAGGTGAAGTTGAATGGTTCTATAATGACCTAGAGACATTCTAGAACTACCATCAAAAAAAGATGTCTTTTTCATCATAGGGACTGGAATGCAAAAATAGGCAGTCAAGAGATACCTGGAGTAACAAGCAAATTTGGCCTTGGAGTACAAAATGAAGCAGGGCAAAGGCTAAGAGGGTTTTGCCAAGAGAATGCACTGGTCATAGTGAACACCCTCTTAGAACAACACAAGAGACAGCTCTACACATGGACATCACCAGATGGTCAACACTGAAATAAGATTCCCTTCAGCCAAAGATGGAGAATTTCTATATAGTCAGCAAAAACAAGAACAGGAACTGATTGTGATTCAGATCATGACTTCCTTATTGAAATATTAAGACTTATACTGAAGAAAGTTGGGGAAAACCACCAGATCATTCAGGTATGACTTAAATCAAATTCCTCACAATTATACAGTGGAAGTGACAAATAGATTCAAGGGATTAGATCTAATAGAGTGCCTGAAGAACTATGGATGGAGGTTCATGACACTGTACAGGAGGTGGTGATCAAGACCATCCTGAAGAAAAATAAATGCAAAAAGGTAAACTAATTGTCTGAGGAGGCATTACAAATAGCTGAGAAAAGAAGAGAAGCACAAGACTAAGGAGAAAAGGAAAAATATACCAATCTGAAAGCAGAGTTTCAAAGAATAGCAAACAGAGACAACAAAGCCTAACTCAGTGATCAGTGCAAAGAAATAGAGGAAAAAAATAGAATGGGAAAGACTAGAGATCTCTTCAGGAAAACTAGAGATACCAAGGGAATATTTCATGCTAAGATGGGCACAATAAAGGACAGAACAGTATGGACCTAAAAAAAAGCAGAAGATATTATGAAGAGGTAGATATACACAAAAGATCTTAATGACCCAGATAACCAGTGATGTGATCACTCACCTTCAGCCAGACATCTAGGACTGTGAAGTCAAGTGGGCCTTAGGAAGCATCACTATGAACAAAGCTAGTAGAGGTGATGGAATTCCAATTGAGCTATTTCAAATCTTAGAAGATGATACTGTGAAAAAATTCTCCAAGCCAGGCTTCAACAGTACATGAACTGAACTTCCAGATGTTCAAGCTTGATTTAGAATAAGCATAGGAGCCAGAGATCAAATTGCCAACATCCATTGGATTATAGAAAAAAAAAACATGAGAATTCCAGAAAACATCCACTTCAGCTTTATTGACTACACCAAAGTCTTTGTGTGGATCACAACAAACTGTCTTCCCTGGTGGCTCAGTCAGTAAAGAGTCTTCCTGCAATGTGAGAGATATGAGTTTGATCTCTGGGTCAGGGAAATCCCCTTGGAAGGAAATGGTTGCCCGCTCTAGTATTATTGCCTAGAGAATTCCACCAACAGAGGGCCCTGGTGGGCTACAGTCCATGGGCTCACAAAGAGTCGGACACAGCTGAATGACTAACACTTTCAACATACTGTGAAAAGTTCTTCAAGAGATAGGAATATCAGACCACCTTACCTACCTCCTGAGAAATCTATGTGCAGATCAAGAAGCAACAGTTAGAACCAGACATAGAACAATGGGTTGGTTTCAAATTGGGAAAGGAGTATGTCAAGGCTATATATTGTCACCCTGCTTATTTAACTTCTATGCACAGTACATATGGCTAAATGTCAGGCTGGATGAAGCATAAACTGGAATCAAGATTGCCAAGAGAAATATCAATAACCTCAGATATGCAGATAACACCACCCTTATGCCAGAAAGCAAAGAGAAACTAAAGGATCACTTGATAAAAGCTAAAGAGGAGAGTGAAAAAACTGGCTTAAAGCTCAGCATTCAAAAAACTGAGAGCCTGGCATCCGGTTCCATCACTTCATGTCAAACAGATGGGGAAAAAAAGGAAATAGAGCCAGGTTTTATTTTCTTGGACTCCAAAATCGCCAGCGACGGCTGGTGACCACAGCCATGAAATTAAAAGACCTTTGCCCCTTGGAAGAAAAGCTAGGAGAAACATAGACTTTATATTAAAAAATAAGAGACATTACTTTGCCAACAAATGCCCATCTAGTGAAAGCTAAGATTTTTCCATAGTCATGTATGGGTGTAAGAGTTGGATCATAAAGAAATCTGAGCACTGATGAACTGATGATTTTGAGCTGTGGTATCGGAGAAGACTCTTGAGAGTCCTTTTTACTTCAAGGAGATCAAACTAGTCAATCATAAAGGAAATCAGTCCTAAATTTTAATTGGAAGCACTGATACTGAATCTGAAGCTCGGACACTTTGTACATCTTTTGCAAAGAACTAACTCACTGGAAAAAACCCTAATGCTGGAAAAGATTGGAGTCAGGAGGAGAAGGGGATGGCAGAGTATGAGATGATTGGATGGTATCACGAACTCAGTGGACATGAGTTTGAGCAAGCTCCGAGAGTTGGTGATAGACAGGGAAGAATGGCGTGCTGCAGTCCATGTGGTGGCAAATAGTCAGAAACCACTGAGTGACTGAATGTTGAAATGAACATTGGGGTACATGTTTCTTTTGCAATTGTGCTTTTCTCAGTGTATGTACCTAATATTGCGATTGCTGGGTCATATGTAGGTTTTATTCCTCGATTTATGTGGAATCTCCATACTGTTCTCCATAGTGTCTCTATCAATTTAGATTTCCACTGACCGTGCAAGAGGGTTCTCGTTTACCACACCCTCTCCAAAATTTATTGGTACTAGATATTTTAATGATGGTCATTTTGACTGATGTGAGGTGGTACCTCACTGTAGTTTTAATTTGCAGTTCTCTGATAATGAACAGAAGAGACGACTTTACACATGGACATTACTAAATGGTCAATACCAAAATCAAATTGATTACATTCTTTGTATCCAAAATGGAGAAGCTGTATACAGTCAGCAAAAACAAGACCTGGAACTTACTGTGGCTCAGATCATCAATTTTGCATAGAAAAATTCAGACTTAAACTAAAGAAAATGGGAACACACTAGGCCAGCCAGGTAAGACTTAAATCAAATCTCATATGAATTCACAGTAGAAGTAACAAATAGATTCAAGAAACTAGATCTAGTTAACAGTGTGCCTGAAGAACTATGGTCAGAGGTCCATAATATTATACAGGAGGTGGCAAACAAAACCATCTCAAAGAAAAAGAAAAGTAAAACAGCAAAGTGTTCATTTGAAGAGGCTTTACAAATAGTGAAATAATGAAGAGAAGAAAAATCCAAGGGAGAAATAGAAAGGTATATTCAATTAAATAAAGAGTTAAAAGAATAGCTAGAAGAGACAAGAGAGCCTTCTTCAATGAACAGTGCTTAATAGTAGAAGAAAACAACAAAAAGGGGAAAAAATAGAGATCCTTTCAGGAAAATTGGAAATATCAAGGGAGTATTCTGCCCAAAGATGGGCACAAAAAAGGATAAAATGGTAGAGACCCTGCAGACACTGAAGAAATCAAGAAGATAAATAATACATGGAATAATACATGAAATAATACATGGAAGAACTGTATAAAATAGATCTTAATGAACCAAATTACTACAGCGGTTTGGTTAGTCACCCAGAGCCGGATACTCTGGAGTGGAAAGTCAAGTGGGCCTTAAAAACACTACTGTTAATAATGACTTCACTGTAGCTCAAACAGAAAAGAATCTGCCTGTGATGCCGGAGACCAGGGTTCAATCGCTGGGTTGGGAAGATTCTCTGGAAATGGGAATGGCAATCCACTCCATTATCCTTGCCTGGAGAATTCCATGGACAGAAAAACCAGTCAGGCTACAGTTCATGGGTCACAAAGAGTTGGACATGACTGAGCGACTAACACACACACTGTTAATAAAGCTAGTGGATGCAATGAAATTCCAGAACTACTCAGATCCCTAAAGGATGATACCATCATGGTTTTGCATTCATTATGTCAGCAAATCTGGAAGACCCAGCATTGTCCACAGGACTGGAACGGTTCAGTTCAGTATATTTCAGTTCAGTTCAGTTTAGTCGCTCACTTGTGTCCGACTCTTTGTGATCCCATGGACCACAGGATGCCAGGTCTCCCTGTCCAAACCAACTCCCAGAGTTTACACAAACTCATGTCCATGGAATCAATGATGCCATCCAACAATCTCATCCTCTGTCATCCCCTTCTCCTCCTGCCTTCAATCTTTCCCAGCATCAGGGTCTTTTCCAATGAGTCAGCTCACCGCATCAGGTGGGCAAAGTTTTGGAGTTTCAGCTTCAACATCAGTCCTTCCAGTGAGCACTCAGGACTGATCTCCTTTAGGATGGACTGGTTGAAACTCCTTGCAGTCCAAGGGACTCCCAACAGTCTTCTCCAACACCTCAGTTTAAAAGCATCATTTCTTTAGCACTTAGCATTCTTTATAGACCAACTCTCATATCCATACGTGACTACTGGAAAAACCATGAACTTGACTAGATGGACCTTTGTTATCAAAGCAATGTCTCTACTTTTTAATATGCCGTCTTAAGTCAAAGCCTTTAACTGTGTGGATCACAATAAACTGTGGAAAATTCTGAAAGAGATGGGAATACCAGACCACCTGACCTGCCTCTTGAGAAATCTATATGCAGGTCAGGAAGCAACAGTTAGAACCAGACATGGAAAAACAGATTGGTTCCAAATAGGAAAAGGAATACGTCAAGGCTGTATATTGTCACCCTGCTTATTTAACTTCTATGCAGAGTACATCATGAGAAACGCTGGGCTGGAAGAAGCACAAGCTGGAATCAAGATTGCCAGGAGAAATATCAATAACCTCAGATATGCAGATGACACCACCCTTATGGCAGAAAATGAAGAGGAACTAAAAAGCCTCTTGAGCAAAGTGAAAGAGGAGAGCAAAAAAGTTGGCCTAAAGCTCAACATTCAGAAAACGAAGATCAAGGCATCTGGTCCTATCACTCCATGGGAAAGAGATGTGGAAACAGTGGAAACAGTGTCAGACTTTATTTTTTTGGGCTCCAAAATCACTGCAGATGGTGACTGCAGCCATGAAATTAAAAGACGCTTACTCCTTGGAAGAAAAGTTATGACCAACCTAGATAGCATACTGAAAAGCAGAGATATTACTTTGCCAACAAACATTTGTCTAGTCAAGGCTATGGTTTTGCCAGTGGTCATGTATGGATGTGAGAGTTGGACTGTGAAGAAAGCTGAGCTCCGAAGAATTGATGCTTTTGAACTATGGTGTTGGAGAAGACTCTTGAAAGTCCCTTGGACTGCAAGGAGATACAAACAGTCCATTCTGAAGGAGATCAGCCCTGGGATTTCTTTGGAAGGAATGATGCTAAAGCTGAAACTCCAGTACTTTGGCCACCTCATGAGAAGAGTTGATTCATTGGAAAAGACTCTGATGCTGGGAGGGATTGGGGCAGGAGGAGAAGGGGACAACAGAGGATGAGATGGCTGAATGGCATCACTGACTGGATGGACGTGAGTCTGAGTGAACTCCGGGAGTTGGTGATGGACAGGGAGGCCTGGCGTGCTGCAATTCATGGGGTCGTGAAGAGTCGGACATGACTGAGCGACTGAACTGAACTGAGGCTAGTCATAACTTTCCTTCCAAGGAGGGTCTTTTAATTTCATGGAGGTAGTCACCATCTGCAGTGAGTTTGGAACCCCTAAATATAAAGTCACCCACTGTTTCCACTCTATCCCCATCTATTTGCTATGAAATGATGGGACCGGATACCATGATCTTCATTTTCTGAGTGTTGAGCTTGAAGCCAACTTTTTTGCTCTCCTCTTTCACTTTTATCAAGAGTCTCTTTAGTTTCTGCCATAAGGGTGGTGTCTTCCTCATATCTGAGATTATCGATATTTCTCCTGGCAATGTTGATTCCAGTTTGTGCTTCTTCCAGCCTAGCGTTTCTCATGTACTCTACATATAAGTTAAATAAGCAGGGTGACAATATACAGCCTTGATGTACTCCTTTTCCTATATGGAACCAGTCTGTTGTTCCATGCCTGGTTCTAACCGTTGTTTCCTGACCTGCATATAGGTTTCTCAAGAGGCAGTTCAGGTGGTCTGAGTATTCCCATCTCTTTCAGGATTTTCCACAGTTTATTGTGATCCACACAGTCAAAGGCTTTGGCATAGTCAATAAAGCAGAAATAGATGTTTTTCTGGAACTCTTGCTTTTTCCATAATTCAGCAGATGTTGGCAATTTGATTTCTGGTTTCTCTGCTTTTCTAAAACCAGCTTAAACATCTCGAAGTTCACTGTTCACATATTTCTGAAGCCTGGCTTGGAGAATTTTAGGCATTAATTTATAAGAGTGTGAGATGAATGCAACTGTGTGGTAGTTTGAGGATTTTTTGATATTTCCTTTCTTTGGGATTGGAATGAAAACTGACCTTTTCCAGTCCTGTAGTCACAGCTGAGTTTTCCAAATTTGCTGACATATTGAGAGCAGCACTTTCACAGCATCATCTTTTAAGATTTAAAATAGCTCAACTAGAATTCCATCACCTCTACTAGCTTTGTTCGTAAGGCCCACGTGACTTCACAGTTCGAGATAGCTGGCTCAAGGTGAGTGATCACATCATCGTAATTTTCTGGATCATGGAGGTCCTTTTTGTACAGTTCTTCTGTGTATTCTTGCCACTTCTTCTCAATATCTTCTGCTTTTGTTAGGTCGATACTGTTTCTGTCCTTTATTGTGCCCTTCTTTGCCTGAAATATTCCCTTTGTATCTCTAATTTTCTTGAAGATATCTCTAGTGTTTCACATTCTATTATTTTCCTATATTTCTTTGCACTGGTCACTGAGGAAGGTTTTCTTATCTCTCCTTGCTATTCTTTGAAACTCTGTATTCAAATGGGTATATCTTTCCTTTTCTCCTTTGCTTTTTACTCATCTTCTTTTCCCAGCTATTTGTAAGGCCTCTTCAACAGCCATTTTGCTTTTTGCATTTGTTTTTTTGGGAATGGTCTTGATCCCTGTCTCCTGTAAAATTTCACAAACCTCCATCCACAGTTCATCAGGCATTCTGTCTAACAGATCTAGTCCCTTAAATCTATTTCTCACATCCACTGTATAATCGTTAAGTGATTTGATTTAGATCATACCTGAATGGTCTAGTGGTTTTCTCTACTTTCTTCAATTTAAGTCTGAATTTGGCAATAAGGAGTTCATGATCTGAGCCACAGTCAGCTCCTGGTCCTATTTTTGCTGCTGTATTTTGCTGACAGCTTTTCCATCTTTGGCTCAAAAAAAATATAATCGATCTGATTTCAGTCTTGGCCATCTGATGATGTCCATGTGTAGTGTCTTCTCTTGTCTTATTGGAAAAGGGTGTTTGCTCTGTCCAGTACATTCTCTTGGCAAAATGCTATTAGCCTTTGCCCTGCTTCATTCTGTATTCCAAGGCCAAATTTGCCTGTTACTCTAGGTGTTTCTTAACTTCCTACTTTTGCATTCCAGTCCCCATCCTCATTCTAATTCCCAAGAAGGGTAATACCAAAGAATGTGCTAAACATCAGTCAGTTGCTTTCATCTCCAATGCTAGTAATGTCATGCTTAAAATCTTTCATGCTAGGCTTCGGAATTGTGCAAACCAGGAACTTCCAGTCCAAGCTGAGTTTAGAAAAAAAAAAAAAAAAGAAGATCAAGAGATCAAATTGCCAACATTCAGTGGATCACAGATAAAACAAGGGAATTAAAGAAAAAGCATCTATCTCTGTTTCTTCAACTATGTTAAAGCCTTTAACTGTGTGGATCATGACAAACTGTGGAGAGCTCTTAAACAGATGGGAATACCAGACCCTCTTACCAGTCTCCTGAGGAACTTTGTAGGCAAGTCAAGGAAAAACAGTTAGAGCCAGTCGTATGGAACAACTGATTAGTTCAAGATCAAGATCAGGTTGTCTTCTGTCATCCTGTTTGTTTAACCTATATGCTGAGCACATCATGAGAAACGCTGGGCTGGATGAGTTACAAGCTGGAATCAAGATAGCAGGAGAAACATTAACAACCTCAGATATGTAGATGATACCACTCTAATAGCAGAAGTGAAGAGAAACTAAAGAACCTTTTGATGATGGTGAAGGAGGAGTGAAAGAGCTGACTTAAGACTAAACATTAAAATAACTAAGATCATGGCATCTGGCCCCGTTACTGCATGCCAAATAGATGGGGAAAATGTGTAAGTAGTGACAGATTTCCTCTTGGACTCCAAAATCACTGCAGATGATGACTTCCGCCATGAAATTACAAGACAATTGCTTCTTGTCAGGAAAGAGATGACAACCTGAGACAGTGTGTTGAAAAGCAGAGTCATTACTCTGCTGACAAATGTCCATATAGTCAAGACTATGCTCTTCCCAGTAGTCATGTAGGGATGCGAGAACTGGACTGTAAACCAAAGAATTGATGAATCTAAAAATCAATTCTTAGAACACCAAAGAATTGATGCTTCCGAACAGTGGTGATGGAAACGAAAGTGAATTTGAAGTCGCATCAGAATTTTTGTGACCTCATGGACTGTAGCCTACCTGGCTCCTCCGTACATGGGATTTTCCAGGCAAGAATATTGGAGTGGGTTGCCGTTTCCTTCTCCAGGAGATCTTCCTGACTCAGGGATTGAACCCAGGTCTCCCACATTGTAGGCAGACGCTTTACTGTCTGAGCCAACAGGGAAGTCTGGTGCTGATGGATAATGCTCCTGAAAGTCACTTGAACAGCAAGGAGATCAAATCAGTCAATGTTAAAGCAGATAAACCCTGAATATTCACTGGAAGGACTGAAGCTCCAGTATTTTGTTCATCTGATGCAAACAAACAACTCACTGGAAAAGTCCCTGATACTGGGAAAGATTGAGGGCAGAAGGAAAAAAGGGCATCAGAAGATGAGATGGCTGGACCACATCACCCATACAATGAACATGAACTTGGACAAACTCTGGGAGATGGTGAGGGACAGGGAGACTTGGCCTGCTGCAATCCATGGGGTCACAAAGAGCTGGACACAACTATTCGATTAAATGACAACAACAATAATGAACTATGTTGAATATCTTTTCAGGCTTGTTGGTCATATGTATATCTGTTTTTAAGAAATGGTCTATAGGCCTTTCATCCATTTTTTAAAAATTGTGTTGCTTGATTTTTCTGATATTGAGCTGCATGAGCTGCTTGTAGAGTTTGGAGATTAATCTTTTGTCGGTTGCTCTCACATGCTAGTAAAGTAATGTTCGAAATTTTCCAAGCCAGGCTTCAGCAATACATGAACCGTGAACTCCCTGATGTTCAAGCTGGTTTTAGAAAAGGCAGAGGAACCAGAGATCAAATTGCCAACATCCGCTGGATCATGGAAAAAGCACGAGAGTTCCAGAAAAACATCTACTTCTGCTTTATTGACTATGCCAAAGCCTTTGACTGTGTGGATCACAATAAACTATGGAAAATTCTGAAATAAATGGGAATACCAGACCACCTGACCTGCCTCTTGAGAAACCTATATGCAGGTCAGGAAGCAACAGTTAGAACTGGACATGGAACAACAGACTGGTTCCGAATAGGAAAAGGAGTACGCCACCTTGTTTATTTAACTTATATGCAGAGTACATCATGAGAAACGCTGGACTGGAAAATTGGAATCAAGATTGCCGGAAGAAATATCAATAACCTCAGATATGCAGATGACACCACCCTTGTGGCAGAAAGTGAAGAGAAACTAAAAAGCCTCTTGATGAAAGTGAAAGAGGAGAGCGAAAAAGTTGGCTTAAAGCTCAACATTCAGAAAACGAAGATCATGGCATCCTGTCCCATCACTTCATGGGAAATAGATGGGGAAACGGTAGAAACAGTTTTGGGCTCCAAAATCACTGCAGATGGTGACTGCAGCCATGAAATTAAAAGACGCTTACTCCTTGGAAGAAAAGTTATGACCAACCTAGATAGTATATTCAAAAGCAGAGACATTACTTTGCCGGCTAAGGTCCGTCTAGTCAAGGCTATGGTTTTTCCTGTGGTCATGTATCGATGTGAGAGTTGGACTGTGAAGAGGGCTGAGCAACGAAGAATTGATGCGTTTGAACTGTGGAGAAAACTCTTGAAAGTCCCTTTGACTGCAAGGAGATCCAACCAATCCATTCTGAAGGAGATCAGTCCTGGGATTCCTTTGGAGGGAATGATGCTAAAGCTGAAACTCCAGTACTTTGACCACCTCATGCAAAGAGTTGATTCATTGGAAAAGACTCTGATGCTGGGAGGAATTGGGGGCAGGAGGAGAAGGGGCTGACCCAGGATGAGATGGCTGGATGGCATCATGGACATGATGGACGTGAGTCTGAGTGAACTCCGGGAGATGGTGATGGACAGGGAAGCTTGGTGTGCTGCGATTCATGGGGTCACAAAGAGTTGGATACGACTGAGCGATTGAACTGAACTGAACTGAACTGAACTTATTTGAAATTATTTTCTCCCATTCACTCTTTGTCTTTCATCTTGTTTGTGGTTTCCTTTACTGTACAGAAGCTTTTAAGTTTAATTACTTCTCATACGTTTATTTTTGTTTATTTCCATTGTACTAGGGCCTGAGTATCTTTTTGCAATTTATGTCAAAGCGTGTTTTGCCTAAATTTTCATCTAAGAGTTTTATAGTTTCTGACCTTATTTATAGTTTTACAATTCATCTTGAATTTATTTTGTATATTTGTTGTTAGGAAGTGTTCTAATGTTATTCTTTTATATCCCTGTCCAGATTTCCCAGCACCACTTATTAAGGAGTTGTCTTTTTCCATTGTATATTCTTGCCACCATTCTCAAAGATAAGCTTCCCATAGGTGTATGGGTTCATCTCTGGGCTTTCAATCTTGTTCCATTGGTCTATATTTTTTGTTTTTGTGTCTTGATGACTAGAGCTTTGTAATATAATCTGAAGGCAGGACGATGTCTATCTCCAGCTCTGTTTTTCTTTCTCAAGATGTCTTTGGCTATTTGGAACCTCTTTGTTCCCATAAGAACTGCAAATCTTTTCTTCTAGTTCTGTGAAAAATGTCATTGGTAATTTTATAGAGAGTGCCTTAAATCTGTAGATTACTTTGGGTATTATGATCATTTTCACAATATTGGTTCTTCCAGTCCTAGAACATGAGATACCTCCCCATCTGTTTGTGTTGTCTGTTTCCTTTCACCAGTGTCTTATAGTTTTCTGCATACAAATCTTAGTCTCTTTAAGGAAGTTTGTTCTAGGTATTTTATTCATTTTGTTGCAATGGTGAATGGAATTTTTCCTTTATTAACCTTTATGACTTTTCATTGTTAGTGTATGGGAATACAAGGAATTTCTCTGCATTAATTTCGTATCCTGCAACTATACTAAATTCACTGATTGGCTCTAGTAATTTTCTTGTGGTGTCTTTATGGATATCAGTGTACAGTATCATGTCATCTGGAAACAGTGAGTTTTCATTCTTTTCCAACCCTTATTCATTTCATTTTCTTTTCGATTATTGTAGCTATGAGTTTCAAAACTTAATTGGATAATGTGACTTCAGTTGGCACCCTTGTCTTCTTGATCATAGAGGAAATGCTTTCAGTTTTTCTCATTGAAAATAATGTTTGCAGTGAATTTGTCATATATGGCCTTTATTATATTGAGTTAGGTTCCATCTGACCATTTTCTGGAGAGTTTTATCATAAATATGTGTTGAATTTTGTCAACAGCTTTTTCTGCATCTATTGAGATTATGATATGGTTTTGATAGAATGTGCCTATGAATCCATCTGGCCCTGGGTTTTGTTTGCTGGAAGATTTTTTATCACAGTTTCAATTTCAGTGCTTGAGATTGATTGGTCTGTTCATATTTTCTATTTCTTCCTGGTTTGGTTTTGGAAGGTACTTTTCTATGAATTCGTCCATTTCTTTCAGGTTGTCAATTTTACTGACATATTGTTGTTCAGTCATTATATTGTGTCTGACTCTCTGCAACCCCATGAACTGCAGCAAACCAGACTTCCTTGTCCTTGAAGATCAACTTAGAATTTGCTCAAACTCATGTCCATTGAGTTAGTCATGCCATCCAGCCATCTAATCTTCTGTCAGTCCCTTCTTCTTTCCTCAATCTTTCCCAGCATCAGGATCTTTTTCAATGAATTGGCTCTTTGCATTAGGAGGCCAAAGTATTGGGGCTTCAGCATAAATCCTTCCAGTGAGTATTACAGGATTGATTTCCCTTAGGATTTGATTTCCTTGCTTATCAAGGGACTCTCAAGAGTCTTCTAAAGCATCACAGTTCAAAAGCATCATCTCTTTGTTGCTCAGCATTCTTAATGGAACAACTCCCATATCCATACATGACTACTGGGAAAACTATAACTTTGACCATAGAGACTTTTGTCAGCAATGTGATGGGATCAGATGCCATGATCTTAGTTTTCTGAATGTTGAGTTTGAAGCCAGCTTTTTCACTCTCCCTTTCACTCATCTGAAAAAGTCTTTAGTTTCTCTTTGCTTTATGTAATTAGAGTGGTATCATCTCCGTATCAGAGGTTGTTGATATTTCTCTTGGCAATATAGTTGCTTGAAGTGTCTCTTATAAATCTTTGTATTTCTGCATTTTCTTTTGTAATTTCTTTTTTATTTCCAAGTTTTATTGATTTGAGTCTTTTCCTTTTTTCTTGATGAGTCTGTCTAATGGTTTGTCAATTCTGTTTATCTTGTCTTAGAACTAGCTTTTAGCTTTATTGCTCTTCTGAGTTGTTTTCTTCATTTCTGTTTAATTTATTTCTGCTCTGATCTCTGTGATGTCTTGATTTCTTCTAAGTTATTTTTTTTGTCTTTTTTTTTTCTAATTGTTTTAGGTGTAATGTTGGTTTGCTTTTTGTTGTTGTTGTAATATTTTTTCCCTCATTTCTTGAAATAGTCTTGTATTGCTATATATTACTGTTTTACTGCATCCCACTGGTTTTGGTTTGCTGTTTTTTTTTTTTTTTTCCAATTCTTTTTATTCATTTACTCTTTCTTTTTTTTTTCAGTAACCTCTTGGTTATTTAGAAACATATTGTTTAGCCTCCTCGTGTTTTAAATTTTTTCCCTGTAATTGATATCTAATATCATAGCTTTGTGGTCAGAAAATATGCTCAATATGATTTCAGTTTCTTTACATTTACCTAAGCTTGGTTTGTGGTCTGATGTCTAATCTGTCCTGGAGAATGTTCCCTGTACACTTGTGAAGAAAATGTTTTTTGACGCATTTGGATAGAAAGTCCTGTTATTATCAATTAAATCTATCTAGTCTATTATGCCATTTTTAGCTTGTGTATTATTATTTATTTTCTGTCTGGATGATTTTTCCATTAGTTAAGAGGAGAACTAAAGTCCTTCTCTATTATTGTGTTACTATTGATATCCCTTTTATGGCTATTAGCATTTATTTTATATTGAGGTGCTCCTTTGTTGGATACATAGATATTTAAAATTGTTATATCTTCTTTTTGGATTGATCCCATGATCATTATGTAATTTCTTTCCTTATCTCTTGTAACAGTCTCTATTTTAAGTCTATTTTATCTAATGTGAGTATTGCTACTCTAGCTTCCCTTCCCTTTTTTTAATTTCTATTTACTTGCAATATATTTACCTAGCCTGACACTTTAAGTCTATATGTGTGCCTAGATTTAAGTGGCTCTTTTTTAGGCAGCATATATATGGGCCTTGTTTTTGTATCCATTCAGTCAGTCTGTGTCATTTGGTTAGAACATTTAATCCATTTACGTTTAAGGTAATATTGATATGTATGATTCTGTTACTCTTTACTTTTTACTTTTTTGTTTGCTTTTATAGGTCTATTCCTTTCTTTGTGTATCTTGCCTATAGAATTCCCTTTAACATTTGTTGTAAAGCTGGTTTTTTGGTCCTGAATTTTCTTGACTTTTAGTTTGGGTTTCTCTGCCAAATCTGAATGAGATTCTTGTGGATGCAGTAATCTTTGTTGCAGGTTTTTTTTTTTTTTTAAATTTTTTATCCCCACTTCCATCATTTTAATTATACCCTGATACTCCCTTCTGCCTTTCAGTTTCTGCTGAAAGATCAGCAGTTAACCTTTCTGGGATTCCTTTGCATATTATTTGTTGCATTTCCCTTACTGATCTTAACATTTGTGTGTGTGTGTGTGTGTGTGTGTGTGTGTGTGTCTGCTTAATTTTTCTTAGTTTGATTAAGAGTTTGTCATGTTCATCCTTGGGTTTGTCTTGTATTGGACTCCCTGGGCTTCCTAGAATTGGGTGTCTATTTCTTTTCCCATATTAAGGAAGTTTTCTACCAAAATCTCCTCAAACATATTTTCAAACTTTTTCTTTTTCTCTTCTTTTGAGAACCCTGTAATTTGAATGCTGTTGTAGTTAGTATTGTCACAGAAGTTTCTGAAAATGTCCTAATTTACTTTAAATCTTTTCTTTTTTTTTTTGCTCCACTTCGGTCATTTCCACTTTTCTGTTATTTCTGCCTAAGTTATTTTGTGCCCTCATTTTATTTCTGAGATTTTGGATCATCTTTACTATAATTACTCTGAATTCTTTTTCAGGTAGACTGTCTATTTCCTCTTCATCTATTTGATCTATGAGTTTTTACCTTTCTCCTTCATATGATGCATGTTTCTCTTTCTTCTCATTTTGTTTAACTTACTGAGTCTGGAGTCTCTTTTCAGCAAGATGCATGGTTGTAGTCCCTCTTACTTTTGGATTCTGCCCCTAGTGGGTGAGATTGGACAAGTGCCTTGTGCAGTCTTCATGACTGGGGGAACTGGTGCCTGTGTTCTGGTGGGTGAAGCTTGATCTTGTCATTCTTATAAGCAGTGAAGCCTCCAGTGGTGTGTTATGACATATCTGTGAGCTTAATATGGCTTTACACTGCTTACCTGCTAATGGGTAGTGTTGTGTTCCTGTTTTGTTATTTGTTTGGCATTAGGCCTCCAGTACTGGAGCTTGCTGGCCTTTGGGTGTAGCCAGATCTTAGTGTTGAGCAGAATGTTCTGGTTGTCCAAAATCCAACATTTGGGTCTCTCACCGTGGAAGTTCAGTCCTAACTTCTGGATGGAGCTTGCAAAGTCTTAAAGCCACTCAGGACAGGAAAAACAAAAACAAAAACAAACAAATAAACAAAAAAAAAAACAGACAGACAAAATTCCAAAGCAAATGGTAAAAGCAAAACTAAACAGACAAAAACACACAAAGACATACAATCACAC
>SJYQ01104766.1:135500-157263 GCA_006410935.1 Redunca redunca
GTAGAAAAATTGCCTTCAAATTCTTCCTTTACAAAGGAAAAATGTACTGCAAAGATAGGTTTTTGCTTTGAGAGCTAAAACATTTAGATTCCAAGGCATATTCAAAGACATTTGTACTTTAAGCGATATTTCCTGAAGGAAATGAATACCCCAAGACTGAGTTCTTAATGCACTCTGGCTTGTATTACCTTGCCCTTTGACCATAAGTAGAATTAAAGATGATAATTGTAAGGCTCATGAATAAAATATCAACTTTAATTGAGTTTTGAAGTTTTGAAGGTTTGAGGGATTTTTTATAAATAGTCAAACAAAATTTGCTTTTTGGTATAGAATAAGTGAGCAAATGCTGAGAATAAAGACAATAATATCAGGGACATAGGAGAGGCATAGCTGGTCACCACAGGCAACAAGCTCTTATTCTTTATCCAATTTCAGTTCACATGGTCTTTCCCTCTGGACTGGAACTCTCTGTTACCCACTGAATCAAGTAAATCTTGAAGCTTCCTGTTCCTTATCAGCAGATTCAGATTCATTGTGATTTGGCTGGGATGCCACAATCTGCATGAAAAGTATTTTAAGATAATCAAGTCTATGCCCCAACCAGTAACTCTGAAGAAGTAGAAGTTGAATGTTTCTATGAAGACCTACAAGACCGTTTAGAACTAACACCCCAAAAATATGTCTTTTAAATTATAAGGGACTGGAATGCAAAAGTAGGAAGTCAAGAAACACCTGGAGTAACAGGAAAATTTGGCCTTGGAATGTGGAATGAAGCAGGGCAAAGGCTAATAGAGTTTTGCCAAGGGAACTCACTGGTCATAGCACACACCCTCTTCCAAGAACACAAGAGAAGACTCTACACATGGACATTACCAGATGGTCAACACCGAAATCAGATTGATTATATTCTCTGCAGCAAAAGATGGAGAAGCTCTATACAGTCAACAAAAACAAGACTGGGAGCTGACTGTGGCTGAGATCATGAACTCTTTATTACCAAATTCAGACTGTAATTGAAGAAAACAGGGAAAACCGCTAGACCATACAGGTATGACCTCAATCAAATCCCTTATGATTATACAGTGGAAGTGAGAAATAGATTTCAGGGCCTAGATCTGATAGATAGAGTGCCTAATGAACTATGGAATGAGGTTTGTGACATTGTACAGGAGATATGGATAAAGACCATCCCCGTGAAAAAAAATACAAAAAAGCAAAATGGCTGTCTGGAGAGGACTTACAAATAGCTGTGAAAAGAAGAGAAGCGAAAAGCAAAGGAGAAAAGGAAAGATATAAGCATCTGAATGCAGAGTTTCAAAGAATATCAAGAAGAGATAAGAAAGCCTTCCTCAGCAATCAATGCAAAGAAATAGAGGAAAACAACAGAATGGGAAAGACTAGAGATCTCTTCAAGAAAATTAGAGATACCAGGGGAACATTTCATGCAAAGATGGGCTCAATAAAGGACAGAAATGGTATGGACCTAACAGAAGCAGAAGATATTAAGAAGAGGTGACAAGAATACACAGAAAACCTGTACAAAAAAGAGCTGCATGACCCAGATAATCATGATGATGTGATCACTCACCTAGAGCCAGACATCCTGGAATGTGAAGTCAAGTGGGCCTTAGGAAGCATCACTACGAACAACGCTAGTGGAGGTGATGGAATTCCAGTTGAGCTATTTCAAATCCTGAAAGATGATGCTGTGAAAGTGCTGCACTCAATATGCCAGCAATTATGGAAAATGCAGCAGTGGACACAGGAATGGCAAAGGTGAGTTTTCATACCAATCCCAAAGAAAGGCAATGCCAAAGAATGCTCAAACTACCATACAATTTCACTCATCTCACACGCTAGTAAAGTAATGCTCAAAATTCTCGAAGTCAGGCTTCAGCAATACGTGAACCGTGAACTTCCTGATGTTCAAGCTGGTTTTAGAAAAGGCAGAGGAACCACAGATCAAATTGCCAACATCCTCTGGATCATGGAAAAAGCAAGAGCGTTCCAGGAAAACACCTATTTCTTCTTTATTGACTATGCCAATGCTTTTGACTGTGTGGATCACAAGAAACTGTGGAAAATTCTGAAAGAGATGGGAATACCCAGACCACCTGACCTGCCTCTTGAGAAACCTATATGCAGGTCAGGAAGCAACACTTAGAACTGGACATGGAACAACAGACTGGTTCCAAATAGGAGAAGGAGTACGTCAAGGCTGTATATTGTCACCCTGCTTATTTAACTTCTATCCAGAGTACATCATGAGAAACGCTGGGCTGGAAGAAGCACAAGCTGAAATCAAGATTGCCGTGAGAAATATCAAGAACCCCAGATATGCAGATGACACCACCCTTATGGCAAAAAATGAAGAGGAACTAAAAAGCCTATTGATGAAAGTGAAAGAGGAGAGTGAAAAAATATGAAAGAGTTTTAAAGGCTTGAAGCTCAACATTCAGAAAACGAAGATCATGGCATCGGGTCTTTATGGCAAATAGATTGGGAGACAGTGGAAATAGTGTTAGAGTTTATTTTAGGGGGCTCCAAAATGACCTCAGATGGTGATTGCAGCCATGAAATTAAAAGACACTTACTCCCTGAAAGAAAAGTTTTGACCAACCTAGATAGCATATTAAAAAGGAGAGACATTACTTTGCCAACAAACGTCCATCTAGTCAAGGTTATGGTTTTTCCAGTGGTCATGTATGGATGCGAGAGTTGGACTGTGAAATAAGCTGAGTGTGAAAGAATTGATGTTTTTGAACTGTGGTGTTGGAGAAGACTCTTGAGAGTCCCTTGGACTGCAAAGAGATCCAACCAGTCTATCCTAAAGGAGATCGTTCCTGGGTGTTCTTTGGAAGGAATGATGCTAAAGCTGAAACTCCAGTACTCTGGCCACCTCATGCGAAGAGTTGACTCATTGGAAAAGACCCTGATGTTGGGAGGGATTGGGGGCAGGAGGAGAAGGGGACGACAGAAGATGAGATGGCTGAATGGCATCACTGACTCGATGGACGTGAGTCTGAGTGAACTCCGGAAGTTGATAATGGACAGGGAGGCCTGGTGTACTTCAATTCATGGGGTCGCAAAGAGTCAGACACGACTGAGCGACTGAACTGAACTGAATGTAGGTAGGGGATCCATGAACCACTATTTGAGAAGTACAACCCTATTGGACCTTCCTATGAGACTAATATGTCTCTCAACCCTCAGCTTTAAAGTAATACTCATTGTTGTGATACTTTGGCAGTTCTGATCTCGAATTCCAGTTCTACCCATGGCTTTCTTGTCTTCTTCGTTTTGATCAGTCTGTCAACTTCTAACTCATTAAGTTTCCTGGCTCTTTCTTATTCAACTTCTGCCCATTCTTTGTCATTATCTTGGTATGCTGACAGGGACTTGAATTCCCTTTTTTACCAACTGAAACTGCTTTCTGCTTGGTCATATGTCAGAGTTCGTTGAATATTGCCCCCTGCCCAAAGATATACCTGTGCCCTAACTCTTAGGATGTGTAAATGTGGAGTTTAAAGCACTTTTTTTCTAAAAATAATTATTAAAATTAAATTTTTGAAAATAGTTTTTACTAGAATTACTTTTTCAGTTTTATAGGTATAACTGTCAAATTAAATTGTCATGTGTTTAAAATGTGCAGAATAATGATTTGATTTATGTATGCCATGTAAAAGGATTCTCACCATGGGGATAGTTATAACATCCACTACCTCACATATTTACTTCATGACATACATTCTTAACAATTTCAAATTATATAATATAATGTTTACTATAGTCACTGTGCTAAGCATTAGCTCCTCAGACCTTATTCATTTTTTACCAATCTCTCCTAATTTCTCCCATCAACCATTATTCTAGTCTCTGTTTCTATTAGCTAATTCTCATTTTTTCATTTATAAGATTTGCTTTATTCCAAAGTTGCTTGTTGTTTTACCACAAACACATTTTTTTAAAAAGACTCTTTCATAAATATTTGTTAAAATATTTGTGCTACTTGTGTTTCTGGATTATTGTTCTTTTACCCATTTTGCTTACTGAAGCTGCTTATTCAGTTCAGCAATTTGTGTATCTATCCATTCGTTTAGCAAAACAACATTTTAAAAACAACAAACCCTCACTACATTTATCCACCTCTGAACATGAAAGAAAACTCAAGCTTTCAAGGAAGGGTAATGGATACTGTCTTAAAGCACCCAGATCAAGACTAAAGCATTTATTCCAATCGCTGGGAGTATTGACAGCTGATGCCTCACAGCTGAGTCACTTTCTAGACATTTTCCTTGACTGAAGACAGCTACCTTGCCCAAATTTACACTCCTCCTAAATACAGCCAGAATACATCACATACACACATGCGTGCTCATGCACACACACACACACATACAACACACATACACACACACACAGATATTACCTTCTTTTTATAACACTCATGGCATTTAGGTCATTTCCACAAGTTGGTTATTATGAATAATGCAACAATAAACACAGAATTCAGATATCTCTTTGAGAGAATTATTTTGTTTCCTTTGGACATACACCTAGAAGAATGATTGCTGAATCCTATGGTAGTTCTATTTTTAATTCCCTGAGGTTGCTCCATACTATTTTCCATAGTAGCTGAAACAGTTTCCATTTCCAGTGTCCCAGTGTTTTCTTTTCTCCAAATCATCAGCAGCATTTGTCTCTTGTCTTTTTGTTAATAGACACCCTGAGAAGTATGAGGTGATATCTCATTGTGGTATTGATTTATGTTTCCCTGATGGTTAATGATATTGAATATCTTTTCATGTACCTGTCAGTCATTTGCATCCCTCTTTGACAAAATGTGATATCAGGTACTTTATCCATTTTTTAGCTAGGTTACTTGGCTTTTTTGCTATAGATTTATGTACATTGTTTCTATGTTTCAGATATTAACCCCATATTGGATATGTGGTTTGCAAATATTTTCTCCCATTCCATTTGATGCCTTTTCCTTTTGCTAATGGGTTTTGTTGCTGAAAAGAAGCTTTTCAGTTTGATGTAATCTTACTTGTTTATTTATTTATTTTTTTTTTTATTGCTTTTGCTTTAGTGGCAAGTCCAAGTTTTCTTCTAGGAGTTTTATGATTCCAGGTACTATAGTTAATTATTTAATCCTTTTTGAGTTGACTTTTCTGTATCATGTAAGATAGAGTCCAATTTTATTCTTTTATATTTGGTTAATCAGTTTTCACAGTGCCATTTATCTAAGAGATTCAGTTCAGTTCAGTTCAGTCGCTCAGTCATGTCCAACTCTTTGCAACCCCATGAATCACAACATGCCAGGCCTCCCTGTCCATCATCAACTCCTGGAGTACACTCAGACTCACGTCCACTGAGTCGGTGATGCCATCCAGCCATCTCATCCTCTGTTGTCCCCTTCTCCTCCTGCCCCCAATCCCTCCCAGCACCAGAGTCTTTTCCAATGAGTCAGCTCTTTGCATGAGGTGGCCAAAGTACTGGAGTTTCAGCTTTAGCATCATTCCTTCCAAAGAAATCCCAGGGCTGATCTCCTTCAGAATGGACTGGTTGGATCTCCTTGCAGTCCAAGGGACTTTCAAGAGTCTTCTCCAACACCACAGTTCAAAAGCATCAATTCTTCGGCACTCAGCCTTCTTCACAGTCCAACTCTCACATCCATACGTGACCACTGGAAAAACCATAACTGTGACTAGACAGACCTTTGTTTGCAAAGTAATGTCTTTGCTTTTGAATATGCTATCTAGGTTGGTCAAAATTTTTCTCCCAAGGAGTAAGTGTCTTTTAATTTCATGGCTGCAGTCACCATCTGCAGTGATTTTGGAGCCCCCAAAATTAAGTCTGACACTGTTTCCACTGTTTCCCCATCTATTTGTCATGAAGTGGTGGGACCAGATGCCATGATCTTCATTTTCTGAATGTTGAGCTTTAGGCCAACTTTTTCACTCTCCTCTTTCACTTTCATCAAGAGGCTTTTTAGTTCCTCTTCACTTTCTGCCATAAGGGTGATGTCATCTGCATATCTGAGGTTATTGATATAAATTCCCGGCAATCTTGATTCCAGCCCAGCGTTTCTCATGATGTACTCTGCATAGAAGTTAAATAAGCAGGGTGACAATATAAAGATTACCCTTTCCTTATTATATATTCTTGGCTCCTTTGTTGAAAATTAAGTAACCATATATGGCTTCTTAGAAGTAATAAATGAAAACAAACTTGTTTTTTTAAAAATTAAAATAGTATAAGTCAATCTAAAGACTTGCTTTGATTGCCTTCTGCTGTAACTGCCCCAGCCCACAGAATATGCCTAGTTAAAATTGCTTCTCTATTTCTATAGTAATTATAGTTAATGCCTGAATTGTTTCATGTAAATTGGTTTCTACTATTTAAAAGTAAATCAAAGAACATAAAACTCTATCACTTTCCAAAAATTGTAACTGCCTTATCATACCACAGCATTATTTCCTCAACACTATAATTTTATGTAAGTTGATTATAATTGTAAATTGTCTTAATTTTGACCAAACTATGTTGCTTATTTTATTTCCTCCTTAGAGTTGATTTTATAGTCTATTATTAACCAGTGTTAGAAATATTTGAGATGTATTTCATTACTATCATAACCCAGACCATATACTGATCTAAGTATTCTTTTTTCAGTATTTGTAAGTGGGTTCATTTTAAATGTGATCCTGCTAATAAATATATTGTTCCTAACTTACTCATTTGAGAATCTACAAGATTTCTCTAAGAAAAATATAGTCTGTGACATCTATGCCATTTGAGGGACAATATTTGACTATGCTAACATCTGTTCTCCATATTTTCATGAGTCACTAACAGCATATTATATTTAAAGATGTAATAGGAATGATGTACTGCTTCAGCTAAGCTTTGCTGTCTCCACTGTATGCCTTCAGCATTCTGAAATAGGCAAAGAGCTCTATGAAGCTTGTTGTCCTGAACACAGCTCTCAACCTCTCAAATAATAAATTGCTGTTTCTAAAAGTTTATCTTTTAGGTACAAAGATTTTCATGAAGAGATTAATCCTTTGGCTCATTAATATATCAGCATCAAGTTTTTAATCAGATGAGCTAAGAAAACTTTTATGAATATGAGTTCTGAATGAGAACAAAAAGTGCTAAAGATAAATAAAAATGAGAGATTCAAAAGTCCACTGTAAAGTCAATGAATCTTTCCATCTTTGATTTTTTTTTTTCTCCTCTATCTTTGTTATAGACACTTAGAAATTTCATACAATTGGGAACATATGAAAACCTATCTCAAAGGTAGGTGGTGTGTTTCATTTCTAATATGTTCCATTTCATTTCTTTATTTTATTTCTTTATTTTTTTTTTTACTTTACAATATTGTATTGGTTTTGCCATACATCAACATAGATCCACTATGGGTGTACACATGTTCCCAATTCTGAACCCCATCCCACCTCCCTCCCCATACTATCTCTCTGGGTCATCCCACTGCACCAGACCCAAGCATCCTGTATCCTGTATCGAACCTAGACTGGCATAGAAACAAATTCGTGTTTTAAGGTCCTACAACCAGTGAGCTAACTTTTACAGAGTCTAGTGTACATCTGGGCAAATGCCCGGGTCTTTGGTTTTTTGACGTCCCTAATTATGTACATGTAATAACATTTCAATAAAAGCCAAGATACTGTGATAATGACTTTTTTTTTTTTTTTTAAACCTCAAAGCCTAATGGAGGTTAAGGTAGTAAGCAGAGATGATCTGTCTTACTTTCCACTTTAACAAACCTAATTTAGACCATTTTGAGAGTGGACCACCTAGAGATCTGCTAACTCAACATTGTGAATTTACTATGCAGTCCTACTCCAGGTAAAATAGAATCAGTTATATTACCTTTTTCTAAGACAACAAGATTACAGGTAATTTTATTTTAGCCATTTTATCTCAAATAATAGTAAATATTCTTAGTTTCCTAGTAAGCATTAATGCATATTTTATAGACATAATTCTATTCACTTTATTTCCCAAATGATTTTGGTGTTTGTTTTTCACTTGAAGTTTCATATGCCATGTTTTGTTTAGATTAAAAGGAACTCCAGATTCTGAATACTTAAGTTTCAGGCAACATAATAAAGGATATGATTTAATATGGGCAAAACACATTAGGAATGCAGGTTTCAGCTTCTTAAGCAGGATTATTTTTTATGAAGCATTAAGATATTGTAAGAACAGAGAATTTTTTAAATAGCTTAAAAATCTGTACAATTCAATGACCTTGACTAAGTTAGTATTAAAATTCATGAGATTATACTAATTATACTAAATCCTGTCCTGGGCTAGATTTTGAAAGTGAAAGTCACTCAACCGTGTCTGACTCCTTACAACCCCACGGACTATAGAGTCCATGGAATTCTCCAGGCCAGAATACTGGAGTGGGTATCTGTTCCCTTCTTCAAGGGATATTCCCAACCCAGGGATTGAACCCAGGTCTCCTGCAATGCAGGAGTATTCTTTAGCAGCTGAGTCACCATATAAGGTGGGAAAATAATGCCTATACATATGAAAAAAATTTTAACAATGCAAAGTACTCTACTACAAGGTATACCCTAAGATCTGAACTAGTGCTCCAAGTGAAATGTGCTACAGAGTTCAGGAACAGAACCTCAGGGTGTACATCAAAGAATGTGAGCATGAACTTTGGCAAGAGGTGACATTGATCTGGGCCCTCAGTCATGGATAGATTTGTTGTTCTGCTGTTATTGTTGTTGCTTTTTCATAGATTTAATTTTTTAGGGTTGCTTTAGCTTCACAGCAAAATTGTGCATATAGGCCTTTACACAGTCTATCGCAATAGCAACATCTTCTACCAAAGTGATGATACATTTGTCAAAATGAACATATACAGAAACATCATGATCACCTAAATTCCACAGTTTACATTAGGTTTACTCTTGGTGCTGTACAACTTATGGATTCTGAAAAATGAATAATGACATGTATTTACTATTGTGTATCAACCAAAATAGTTTCACTGGCCTAAGAACTGTCTGTGCTCCACTCATTGCTCTCTTCCATTTAGCCTCTGCTAAAAACTGATCATGTTATTGTCTCCATAGTTTTTCCTTTTTCAGAATGCTGTATTGTTGGAATCATAAAATATGTAGATTTTTCATTTTGGCTTCTTTCACTTAGTAATAAGAATTTAATATTCTTTCATGTCATTTCATGGTTTGATGACTTCTTTTTAACCTTGAATATTCTTAGTTACTCCACTCCATTCATCTTGGTTACTTCCACATTCTGGCAGCTATGAATAAAATCACTATAAATACCCATACCTGGAGAAGAGATAGGTTACCCATTCAAGTAATCTTTGTCTTTCCTGGTGGCTCAGATGGTAAAGAATCCACTTACAGTGTGGGAGACATGAGTGTGATCCCTGAGTTAGGAAGATCTGTTGGAGGAGGGCATGACACCCACTCCAGCAGTCTTGCCTGGAGACTCCCCAAGGACAGAGGAGCCTGTCAGGCTACAGTTCATGGGGTCATAAAGAGTCAGACACAACTGAACTACTAAGCACAGCACAGCACAAACATCCGTACACAGTGTTTTGTGAAGATGCTGGATAAGGTTTATATGGTCCATGTAAATAAGATATGAGAAAATATTTTAATTAATTGAGTAATTTATTTGGAGATTATAATAATCCTTCTTCATATGTTTTTTTTTTATAAAGATAGATGACTATATAACAATTCTGTAAGCATGTGAGTATCTTGGGAAGTTTGATGAATATTCATATGAGTATTTTTAATATATAAGTAAAGTATTCAGTTTAGGGTTGAGGCTGAATGCAGTATTAAAGAAAGGCAAGGAAAAAGGACAGCCAGTTCTGAGTCTCTACTTTGTATTCTAATCTGCTCACAGACTTGGAGTGAAAGTCGCTCAGTTGTGTCCGATTCTTTGTGACCCCATCAACTGTAGCCTGCCAGGCTCCTTTGTCCATGGAATTCTCCATGCTAAAATATTTGAGTAGGTAGCTGTTCCCTTCTCCAGGGGATCTTCCAAACCCAGGGATAGAACCCAGGTCTCCTGCATTGCAGGCATATTCTTTACTGTCTGAACCACCATAGAAGCCTACAGACTTCGGATTTCACCAAATACAAACTCTGCAGTTATTCAGATCTTTCTCTCCTGAAGCCATTAAATGATGATCTATTTTGAATTGAGTATGTCTGTTGAAGGGCTCAAATTTTCCACTATCCCAAAAGGCTTCTCAAAACTTTTTTCCAGGTTCAAACTGGACATAACTTCTGGTTAACATGAGTATCTTCATTTTGTCTATTTCTGGTGATTTTTAATGTCATCCTATAATTACACCTCTGTAGCTGTTGTATTACTTAATACTTTAATATATCTGTGTTTATGTAAACTTAATAGGGAAGAGATACAGTGATTTATCTTTATTATTTTTAACTTGATGTTTATATATATTTTAATTTGATATTTATATATTTATATATCCAATTTGGCAACGTAACTAAGAGAATGTTGGACCATATCAAGTGAGTTTAACTTACCAAACTAGATTAATGACTTGGCCATTATATAGCAAATATCCCAAAAGACAAATATTCTGGGACTTTCTGTTGGCTCTTAAGAAGTTTTCCTTCCCTCCCTCCCTCTCTTCCTTCATGTTTGAAGAACTGCAAAAGCGAAGTTTCTTTCCAAATACTGTTCAAGCTGTCTAGGAAAGAGTACTAAACAGAACTTAGAACAAGATAAAAATAAAATCCAACTCATTCTTGTTGATTATAGTTTTATTCATTTTTGCTACTGATACCTTTAATGAAAATTTCTGTTTGAATGTTATTTCTAACAAAATGACATTATGGAATAGCCCAAGTAAAGAGTAGCTGTGTTTACTTCACTTTTGTTGTTGTTGCACACAAGATGGCAAAGTCGAAGGATCTGAACTCATTTTCTCCAGCAAGAACTCCAAAATTACAACTCAGTGCTGAACAACCATTGAAAAGAGAATGTTGGGTCCTACCAAAAAGAAACCCCACTTACAAGGGCAAAGGAGAAGCCCCAGAAAGATGGTAGGAGGGGAGAAAGATGGTTAGAATTAAACCCCATACCTGCCAGAGATCCTTGGGTGGCTCAAACAAAATCTTGTTTGCACCAGAACTGAGAGACACCACAGAGACTGAGACAGACCTTCCTTTGAGTGTTTGAGTGTCGGTATGGGTCAGCAGTGGCCTGCAGCAGGGGCAGAGGCTCTGGGTGCAGCAGTCATGTTTCACACAGCCTGTGGCATAAGCCCTCTTGGAGAAGGCTGCCATTAACCCCACCATAGAGTCACCGAACAGATGGCCAACAAAGTGCAGAACAATTATAACAAATAAATTCTCACACTGTTAAGAAAGCTGTAGGACACACATAGATTCCCCAACCTGGGGATCTGGCTAAGAGACTGAAAACCCCAAGGGAATTTGCCTTTGGAAGCCGGTGGGATTTGATTACAGAACTTACACAGGACTAGGGAAACAAACCTTTGGAGGGCACAAACAAAATCTTGTGCACACCAGGACCCAGGAGGAAGGAGCAGTGACTCTACAAGAGACTGACCCAGACTTGCCTGTGAGTGTCCAGGAGTCTATGGCACAGACGTTGGTCTGCAGCAGCCTCCTGCAGTGTCAGAAGGACTGAGTACAGAAGTACATGCACAGGATATTTTGAAGGATGTCACCATTATCTTCATTACTTCCACCATAGTTTTGTTTCAGGTTAAACAGCAGGGAGGGCTACAACCCTGCTCATTAGCAGAAAATCGGATTAAAGATTTACAAAGCATGTCCCTGCCCATCAGAGCAAGATCCAGTTTGCCCCATAGTCAGTTTCTAATATCTGGAAGCTTCAATAGGCATCTTATCCTTATCCTTCAGAGGGCTGATAGAATGAAAACACAATCACAGAAAACTAATCAAACTGATCACATGGATCACAGCTTTGTCTAACTCAATGAAATTATGAGCCAACCATGTAGGGGCACCCAAGACAAACGGGTCATGGAGGAGAGTTCTGACAAAACGTGGTCCACTGGAGGAGGGAATGGCAAAACCATTTCAGTATTCTTGCCTTGAAAACCCACGAACAGTATGAAAAGGCAAAAAGAAATGGCACTGAAAGGTGAACGCCCCAGGTCGGTAGGTGCCCAAGATGCTACTGGAGATCAGTGGAAAACTAACTCCAGAAAGAATGAAGAGACAGAGTCAAAGGAAAAACAACACATGTGGCTGATAATGAAAGTAAAGTCTAAAACTGTAAAGAACAGTATTGCATAGGAACCTGGAATGTTAGGTCAATGAATCAAGGTAAATTAGAAATTGTCAAACAGGAAAGGCAAGAGGGAATATCAACATTTTGGGAATCCATGAACTAAAATGGTCTGGAATGGAAGAATTTATTTCAGATGACCAATATATCTACTATTGTGGGCAAGAATCCCTTAGAAGAAATGCAGTAGCCAAGAGTCTGAAATGCAGTACTTGGGCACAATCTCAAAAACAACAGAATGATCTTTGTTTGTATTCAAGGCAAATCACTCAATATCACAGTAATCCAAGTCTATCCCCAACCAGTAATGCTGAAGAAGCTGAATTTGAATGGTTCTATGAAGTACTACAGGTCCATGAATCAAGGCAAATTGGAAGTGGTCAAACAGGAGATGGCAAGAGTGAACGTCGACACTCTAGGAATCACTGAACTAAAATGTACTGGAATGGGTGAATTTAACTCAGATGACCATTATATCTACTACTGTGGGCAGGAATCCCTCAAAAGAAATGGAGTAGCCATCATGGTCAACAGAAGAGTCTGAAATGCAGTACTTGGATGCAATCTCAAAAACGACAGAATGATCTCTGTTTGTTTCCAAGGCAAACCATTCAGTATCACAGTAATCCAAGTCTATACCCCAACCAGTAACACTGAAGAAGCTGAAGTTGAACGGTTCTTTGAAGACCTACAAGACCTTTCATAACTAACACCCCAAAAATATGTTCTTTTCATTATAGGGGACTGGAATGTAAAAGTACGAAGTCAAGAAACACCTGGAGTAATGGGCAAATTTGGCCTTGGAATGTGGAATGAAGCAGGGCAAAGACTAATAGAGTTTTGCCAATAAAATGCACTGGTCATAGCAAACACCCTCTTCCAACAACACAAGAAAAGACTCTACACATGGACATCACCAGATGGTCAACACCGAAATCAGATTGATTATATTCTCTGCAACAAAAGACGGAGAAGCTCTATAAAGTCAACAAAAACAAGACCAAGAGCTGACTGTGGCTCAGATCATGAACTCCTTATTACCAAATTCGACTTAATTGAAGAAAATAGGGAAAATTGCTAGACCATACAGGTATGACCTAAATCAAATCCCTTATGATTATACAGTGGAAGTGAGAAATAGATTTAAGGGACTAGATCTGATAGATACGGTGCCTGATGAACTATGGAATGAGGTTCATGACATTGTACAGGAGACAGGGATCAAGATCATCCCCATGGAAAAGAAATGCAAAAAAGCAAAATGGCTGTGTGGGGAGGACTTACAAATAGTTGTGAAAAGAAGAGAAGTGAAAAGCAAAGGAGAAAAGGAAAGATATAAGCATCTGAATGCAGAGTTCCAAAGAATAGCAAGAAGAGATAAGAAAGCCTTCAGCGATCAATGCAAAGAAATAGAGGAAAATAACAGAATGGGAAAGACTAGAGATCTCATCAAGAAAATTAGAGATACCAAGGGAATATTTCATGCAAAGATGGGCTCAATAAAGGACAGAAATGGTATGGGCCTAACAGAAGCAGAAGATATTAAGAAGAGGTGACAAGAATACACAGAAGAACTGTACAAAAAGGATCTTCATGATCCAGATAATCATGATGGTATGATCACTCATCTAGAGCCAGACATCCTGGAATGTGAAGTCAGGTGGGCCTTAGAAAGCATCACTATGAACAAAGCTAGTGGAGGTGATGGAATTCCAGTTGAGCTATTTCAAATCCTGAAAGATGATGCTGTGAAAGTGCTGCACTCAATATGCCAGCAAATTTGGAAAACTCAGCAGTGGCCACAGGACTGGCAAAGGTCAGTTTTCATTCCAATCCCAAAGAAAGGCAATGCCAAAGAATGCTCAAACTACTGCACAATTGAACACATCTCACACGCTAGTAAAGTAATCCTTAAAATTCTCCAAGACAAGCTTCAACAGTATATGAGGCATGAACTTCTAGATGTTCAAATTGGTCTTAGAAAAGGGATAGGAACCACAGATTAAATTGCCAACATCTGTTGGATCACTGAAAAAGCGAGAGTTCAGGGGAAAAATAAATCTTCTTTTCCTTTATTGACTATGTCAAAGATTTTGACTCTGTGGATCACAACAAACTGTGGAAAATTCTTGAAAAGATGGGAATATCAGACCATCTGACCTGCATCCTGAGAAATATGTATTCAGGTCAAGAAGCAACAGTTAGAACTGGACGTGGAGCAACAGACTTTTTCCAAATTGGGGAAGGATTACATCAAGGCTGTATATTGACACCCTGCTTATCTAAATTATATGCAGAGTACATCAATTAAATGTCAGGCTGGATGAAGCACAACCTGGAATCAAAAGTGTTGGGAGAAATATCAATAACCTCAGATACACAGATGACATGACCCTTGTGGCAGAAATGAAGAACTAAAGAGCCTCTTGATGAAAGTAAAAGAGGAGAGTGAAAAAGTTGGCTTAAAACTCAACATTCAGAAAGCTAAGATCATGGCATTCGAACCCATTGCTTCATGGCAAATAGATGCGGAAACAACAGAAACTTTATTTCTATGAAATAGTAAATAAAGTGAGAGACTTTATTTTTGGGGACTGCAGAATCTCTGCAGATAGTGAGCACAGTCGTGAAATTAAGACACTTGCTACTTGGAAAAAAAGTTAGAACCAACCTAGACCCATATTAAAAAGCAGAGACATTACTTTGAAGACAAAGGTCCATCTAGTCAAAGTTACGGTTTCTCCAGTAGACATGTATGGATGTGAGAGTTGAACTATAAAGAAAGCTGAGTGCCAAAGAATTGATGCTTTTGAACTGTGGTGTTGGAGAAGACTCTTGAGAGTCCCTTGGACTGCAAGATCAAACCAGTCAATCCTAATGAAAGTCAGTCCTGAATATTCATTGGAAGGACTAATGCTGAAACTGAAACTCCAATACTCTGGCCTTAATCAAATCCATTACAAGTGTACAATGGAAATGACAAAATGATTCAAAGGACTAGATCTGATAGAGTATTTGAAGAACTATGGACAGATGTTCATGACACTGTACATGGGGCAGTTATCAAGATCATCCCCAAAATAAGAAATGCAAAAAGGTAAAATGATTGTCTGAGGAGTCCTTACAAATAACTGAGGAAATAACTGTTGTGAAGAACTGACTCATTGGAAAAGACCCTGATTCTGGGAGGGACTGAGGGCAGGAGGAGAAGGGGGCAACAGAGGATGAGTTGGTGGATGGCATCATGGACTCGACACACATGAGTTTGAGCAAGCTGTCATAGTTGGTGATAGTTTGAGCAAACTCCCGTAATTGGTGATAGACAGGGAAGCCTGGTGTGCTGCAGTCCTTTGGGTTGCAAAGCATCGAACACGACTGAGATGATTTTTACTTCCCCATAAAGAGCATAGCCACTTAGAGTTGAAAGGCAGATTTAGAATAAAACATCCTAAAGCTCTCATGTTTAAGCTGAAACCACGCAAGTCAAATCATTTTCCTGAGATCATCTTAATGGTAGACAGAAATGGTGCCAAAATCACACAGTTTGTTGCATTATTGCATAATGCATACCTCATAATGTCTAAACCTTTTGTATATGTAATGGCAGTTAAAATAAATCACTCAAAAGAATGTCATAATTTGGATGAGGCGGTGGAGGTTTCATCCTTTATTGTGCATTTCCTTCGTAGAAAATAAAGCAAAAATAAATTTATAGCTCAAGGGTACATTTGGTTAAATGATTCTTATCCCTACTTGAGGGTACTCAAAATAATGGAGTATAAATAGCAACACAACCCAATGTTTTTTCTGCATGCCTCTGTCCCATTGCTGTCAACACACATGCCTGGTTATGTTACATAAAATGGGATGTGTGTTTATCTTTTGTAATTATATGTATAAATGTTTGATAGCAGTATACATTTTTAAAAAGAAGCTTGTCAATAATATGTTCATCACAAAATAGCTTTCTCCTTAGCTTTAAGGCACAATTGTCATTTACTAGCCAATTAAATGAGAAACAGATCACGGATTTTTCAGTTGGGATATTGTAAAACCATCACCTTTGTTTTGGTCACAACCCCTCTTGATTAATATATTCAAGATCATAGCTCTCCCATTATAACAAGAATATTAAGAAATCAAATATCCATGACTTTGTATAGTTAATGGTGTGTCTATTTAATTTCCTTGCAAAATGTAATTTATTTTATTTTTAAAACTTTTCATTTTATACTGGAGTATAAAATAAAATTATATTTTATATAATTATCAGAACAATTAACAATGTTCTGATAGTTTCAGGTGGAGAGAAAAATAACTCAGCCATACATATATGTGAATCCATTCTCCCCAAACTCCCTTCCCATCCAGGCTGCCTCACAGCATTGAGGAGATTGCCCTATAGGACCTTGTGGGTTTTCCATTTTAAATATAATAGTGTGTACATGTCAATCCCAAATTCCCTAACTATCCCTTTCCCTAGTCCTTCCTCCAGGCAACCACAATAACCTCATCCTCTATGTCTGTGAGTGAAAGAAAATAATTTAAGTAAACTGCATGATACTATAGTTATTATGCTATAAACAATATAATACATCTTTGGTGGAGTGAAGTCAAAATTTTAGCATATGATAATGACAAATTGGAAGAACTGATGCTAAAGCTGCAGTTCCAATACTTTGTCTACCTGATGTAAAGAGCTGATTTGTTGGAAAAGACCCTGATGCTGGGAAAGATTAAAAGCAAAAGGAGAAAAGGGCAACAGAGGATGAGATGGTTAGATAACATCACAGTTCAATGGACAGGAACTTGAGCAAACTTTGGGACATAGTGGAGGACAGGGAAGCCTGGCATGCTGCAGTCCATGGTATTGCAAAGAGTTGAACATGACTTAGCTACTGAACAACAATGACAAAGAATCCTAGTTCTAAGGAGATTATTTAAATTTTCATGCTATACCTGCACATAGGTGAATACATTGAGTAAATATTAGATCAGTAGGATTTCTTCATGTATCAAGATACCTGAAGGAATCTGGCTACCCTGAGTGTTTCTTCAAAAATATCACTTATTTTTTGAAACAGTGTATATTAAATTTGTATATAAAAAGTACAACTGGTAGAAGTTTACCCATTATATTAAATGCATTTTAATTTTTAAAATAATTTAAAATTACCACTTTAATTTTAGAGCAGGTTTGGTTTTATATTGAGTGTAAAGTACAAAGAATTCCTCTAACCTCTCTATTTCCACATATATACAACTTTCTCCACTCCCACTATCAACATTTCAAAACAGAGTGGTACATTTGTTACAACTGATGAACCTATCTTAAGACATCTTTATCACCCAAAGTTCATAGTTTACATCAGGACTCACTCTTGTTGTTATACATTCAGTGGGTTTAGGGAAGACCTGACAAATGTATAATAACATGTATCCACCACTGTAGTAACATAAAGAATAATTTCACTGCCCTAAAAGTTCTGTTTCATTATTCCCCCAGCCCAAACTCTCACAGCTACTGATCTTTTCACTGTCTTCATACTTTTATCTTTTCATGTCATGTAGTTGGAGTCATACAATATGTAGTCTTTTCAGATTGTCTTCTTTTACTTAGTAGCCTGAGTTTAAGATTTCTCCATATGTTTTTATGGCCTGATAGCTCGTTTCTTTTTAACACTGAATAATATTTCACTATGTGGATGTATCACATTTACTTTTCCATTCACCTATTAAAGGACATTTTGGTTGCTTCCAAATATTGGCAAGTATGAATAAAACTGCTATAAACATTTGTGTACAGGTTTTTGTGTGTAGACATTAGTTTTAAATTCCTTTGAGTACATACTAAAAGCTACACTGAATGTATTTACTAGATGGTCTTAAATCTTGCAAAGCCTACCAGCAACCAATAAGAGTTCTTGTTACACATCCTCTCCAGGAATTGGTGTCACTAGGTTTCTGGATTTTGCCCATGGTACTATGTATGTAGTGATATCTGCTTGTTTTAATTTGCTTTTTTATTTTAAGTTGGAGCACAGCTGACTAACAATGCTGTGTTAGTTTTAGGTGTACAACAGTGATTCAATCATACATATACATTTATCTATTCTTCTTCAAATTATTTCCCCAATTAGTTTGTTACAAAATATTAACTAGGGTTCCCATGTTGGTTATTCATTTTAACTATAGCTGTGTGGTCACGTTAAAGGGTCCAAACTCCCTTCACTATCCTTCCTCTTCATTCTTCTCCCCTAGTAGCCATCAGTTTGTTCTCTGAGTCTGTTTCTTTTTTTCTTTTTTTTGGTAAATATTTTCTAGATTACACATATGTGATATAATATAATATTTTGTATCTCTGTATGACTTACTTCACTTAATATGATAATCTGCAAGTCTAACCATGCTACTGCAAATGACATTATTTCATTCTTTTTAATGACTAAATAATATTCCATTGTAATATGCACCACATCTTCTTTATCTATTCCTCTGTCAGTGGACATTTATGTTGCTTCCAGGTCTTGGCTATTTTAAACAGTGATACAGAGAACATTGGGATGCATGTATCCACATTTCACACCATGTGTATATCCAGAAGTGGTATTTCTGGATCATATGGAAGCTCTATTTTTAATTTTTAAAGGAACTTCCATAGTGTTCTGTAAAAGTGGCTGTACCAATTAACATTGTCATCAAAATCAAGGGCAGTTTCCCTTCTTTCCAAACTCTCTCCAGCATTTATTATTTATGTAATTTTGATGATAATCATCCTGACTGGTGTGAGATGATGTCTCATTGTAGTTTTTATTTGCATTTCTCTAATAATTAGTGGTGTTGAACATCTCACCTGCTTCTTGATGATTTTTATGTCTTCTCTGGAGACATGCTTATTTATGTCTTCTGCCCATTTTCTGATAGGGTTGTTTGTTTTGATGATATAAGCTGCATGAGCAGTTTGTAAATGCTGGAGTCTAATCACTTATCAGAGCTTCCCAGGTGTTGCAGTGGTAAAGAATCTGCCTGCCAATGCAGAAGACACAAGAGACTTGGATTTGATCCTGAGTTAGGAAGGTACCCTGGAATATGAAATGGCAACCTGCTCCACTATTCTTACCTAGAAAACACCACGGACAGAGGATCCTGGTGGGCTACAGTCCATAGAGTCAAAAAGAGTTGGACATGACTGAGCACACAGGTACACAATCACTTATCAATCATACCATTTGCAAATATTTTCTCCCATTCTATAGCTTGTCTTTTCATTTTGTTTGTGGTTTCCTTTACTGTGAAGATGCTTTTAATTTGTTCCCATTTGTTTATTTTTTGTTTTTGTTTCCATTACTCTAGGCTGCTGAGACAGATCAAAAAAACATTGCTGTTATTTATTGATTTATGTCAAAGAGTGTTCTATCTGTATTTTCCTCTAAGAGTTTCAGAGTGTCCAGTCTCATACTTAAGCTTTTAATTCATTTTGTGGTATCTTTGTGTATGGTGTTAAATAATGCTTTAATTTCATTTTTACATGTACCTATCTACTTTTTCAGCACCGTTTACTGAGGATAGTGTCATTTCTCCATTGTATAGCTTTGCTTCCTTTATCATAGATCATTTGAACATAGATATTTATCTATGGCTTTATCTCTGTGGGTTTGTCTATGGGCTTTCCCTCCTATTCAAAAATCTAGATGTCTATTATTTTACTAGTACAGTTCTCTTTCAATGACTATAGTTTTATAGTGTAGTCTGAAGTCAGGGAGCTTAATTCCTCCAGTTCCATTTTTCTTCCTCAAGATTGCTTTGGCTATTCAGGGTCTTTGTGTCTCCATACAAACATAGAGATTTTTTGTTCTACTTCTGTGAAAAATATCATTGGTAATTTGATAATGATTGCTTTGAATCAGAAGACTTCCCTGGGTAGTATAATCATTTTGACAGTATTGAGTCTTCTAATCCAAGAAGATGGTGTTTCATTCCATGTGTTTGTGTCATTGATTTTTTTCATAAGCATCTTATTTTTTCATAGTACAGATCTTTTGTCTCCTACAGTAGGTTTATTCCTAAGTGTTGTATTCTTTTTGATGCAATGATAAATGTTTCTTGAATTTCTCTTTCAAAACTTTTGTTGTTAATATATAGAAATCCAAATGATTTCTGTGTATTAATTTTGTAAACTAAATCTTTCACTAATTAGATCTAGTATTTTTTTGGCAGTGTCTTTAGGGTTTTCTATAATATGTTATCATTAATATATATATATCATAATATATCATTTATAATATCATGTTATCTGCAAACAATGAGAGTTTAACTTCTTTTCCCATTTGGATTTCTTTTGCATCTATTTCTTCTCCTATTTCCATAGCCAGAACTTCCAAAACTAGGTTGAATAAGAGTACTGAGAGTGGACATTCTTGTCTTTTCCCTTATCTTAGGAGGAAATGACTTGTTTGGAATTTTTCCTTCCTCTGCAAAAGTTTTGGAACAGTTTCAGGATAGTTTTTAGCTCTTCTCTAAATGTTTGACAGAGTTAGCCTGTGAAGACATCAGGTCCTGGACTTTTGTTGTTGGGAGTTTTCTAATCACAGTTTCAATTTCACTGCTTGTGATCGTGATTGTTCTCATTTTATTTTCTATTTCTTCCTGGTCAGTCTTTGTAGACTGTACTTTTCTAAGACTTTGTCTGTTTCTTCCAGGTTGTGTATTTTATTGGCATATAATTGTTTGTAGTAGTCTCTATGAGCCTTAGCTTCTCTGTGGTGGCAGTTGCAAATTTTCCTTTATCATTTCTAACTTTATAGACTTGAATCCTCTTCCTTTTGTTTCCTGAAGAGTCTAGATAAACACATATCAATTTTGTTTATCTTTTCAAAGAAACAGCTTTTAGTTTCATTCATCTTTGCCAGTGTTTTCTTCATCTCTGTTCCACTTGCTGCTTTTGTCTTTATGATTTATTTCCCCTATTAACTTTAGATCTTGATTGTTCTTTCTCTGGTCACTTTAGGTGCAAGGTTAGGTTGTTCATCTAAGATATTTTTGTTTCCGGAGGTTTAATCATTGGTATAAACTTCCCTCTTAAAACTACTTTTGCTGCATTCCATAGTTTTTGGATTGTTATATTTAGCCTTCATTTGTATTTTGGTATTTTTGGATTTTGCTCTGATTTCTTCAGTGAGCTACTGGTTGTTTAGCAGCATATTGTTTATTCTTTATGCATTTTTGCTGTTTTACAGCTCTTTCTTGTAGTTTATTACTTATCTCATAGCATTGTGATCAGAAAAATGTGGATATATCATTTTTTAAAAATTTACCAAGGCTCCTTTTTTTTTATAATTTTATTTTTACTTTAGTTTACTTTACATTACTGTATTGGTTTTGCCAAACATTGACATTAATTCACCACGAGTGTACA
>SJYQ01104766.1:157850-176810 GCA_006410935.1 Redunca redunca
TCATCTGCAAACAGTGAGAGTTTTACTTCTTCTTTTCCAATGTGGATTCCTTTTATTTCTTTTTCTGCTCTGATTGCTGTGGCCAGAACTTCCAGAACTATGTTGAATAGTAGCGGTGAGAGTGGGCACCCTTGTCTTGTTCCCGACTTTAGGGGAAATGCTTTCAATTTTTCACCGTTGAGGATAATGTTTGCTGTGGGTTTTTCATATATAGCTTTTATTATATTGAGGTATGTTCCTTCTATTCCTGCTTTCTGGAGAGTTTTTATCATAAATGGATGTTGAATTTTGTCAAAGGCCTTCTCTGCATCTATTGAGATAATCATATGGCTTTTATTTTTCAATTTGTTAATGTGGTGAATTACATTGATTGATTTTCAGATATTGAAGAATCCTTGCATCCCTGGGACAAAGCCCACTTGGTCATGGTGTATGATCTTTTTAATGTGCTGTTGGATTCTGATTGCTAGAATTTTGTTGGGGATTTTTGCATCAATTCATCAGTGATATTGGCCTGTAGTTTTCTTTTTTTGTAGCATCTTTGTCAGGTTTTGGTATTAGGGGTGATGGTGGCCTCATAGAACGAGTTTGGAAGTTTACCTTCTTCTGCAATTTTCTGGAAGAGTTTGAGTAGGATAGGTGTTAGCTCTTCTCTAAATTTTTGGTAGAATTCAGCTGTGAATCCGTCTGGACCTGGGCTTTTGTTTGCTGGAAGATTTCTGATTACAGTTTCAATTTCCTAGACCCAGCAATCCCACTGCTGGGCATACACACTGAGGAAACCAGAATAGAAAGAGACACATGTACCCCAATGTTCACTGCAGCACTGTTTATAATAGCCAGAATATGGAAACAACCTAGATGTCCATCAGCAGATGAATGGGTAAGAAAGCTGTGGTACATATACACAATGGAGTATTACTCAGCCATTAAAAAAGAATACATTTGAATCAGTTCTAAGGAGATGGATGGAACTGGAGCCGATTATACAGAGTGAAATAAGCCAGAAAGAAAAATACCAATACAGTATACTAACGCATATATATGGAATTTAGAAAGATGGGGATGATCACCCTGTATGCGAGACAACAAAAGAGACTCAGATCTATAGTGTGGACTTTTGGACTCTGGGAGAGAGACAGAGGGAGAGGGTGGGATGAGATGGGAGAATGGCATTGAAACATGTGTACTATCATTTAAGAAACGAATCGCCAGTCTATGTCCGATGCAGGATGCAGGATGCTTGGGGCTGGTGCATGGGGATGACCCAGAGAGATGGTATGGGGTGGGAGGTGGGAGGGGGTTCATGTTTGGGAACGCATGTACACTCGTGGTGAATTCATGTCAATGTTTGGCAAAACCAATACAGTATTGTAAAGTAAACTAAAGTTAAAATAAAAACAAAACAAAACAAAACACCTCAATTTAGGAACGGGTGAAAGATCTAGACATTTCTCCAAAGAAATATACAGATGGCCAAATGGCACACGAAAATTTGCTCAATACCTCTAAATATTAGAGAAATGTAAATGAAAATTACAATGAGATAACCCCTCACAGCAGCTACAATGGCCATCATAAAAAAAAAAAAAAACTACAAACAATAAATACTGGAGAGGAAGTGGAGAAAGGGGAACAATCCTATACTATTGGTGAGACTGTAAATTGAAGCAGCCACTATAGAGAACAGTACGGAACTTCCTTTAAAAACTAAAAATAGAGCTATCATATGATCCAGCAAGCCCATACCTGGGTATATATCCTGCCCAAAGAAAAACATGTTTTGAAAGGATACATGTTCCACAATGTTTTGCAGTGCTATTAATGAAAGCCAAGGCATACAAGCAACGTAAATGTCAGATGAATAGATTTTTTAAAAATTTACTACTAAAGAAGATCAGTCCTGTGTGTTGATTGGAAGGATGGATGCTAAAGCTGAAACTCCAATACTTTGGCCACCTCATGTGAAGAGTTGACTCATTGGAAAAGACCCTGATGCTGGGAAGAATTGGAGGCAGGAGGAGAAGCGGATAACAAAGGATGAGATGGCTGGATGGCATCACCGACTCACTAGACATGAGTTTGAGTGAAGTCCGGGAGCTGATGATGGACGGGGAGGCCTGGCATGCTGCGATTCATGGAGTCGCAAAGATTTGGACACGACTGAGCGACTGAACTGAACTAAACTGATACATATATAATGAAATATTACTCAGCCATTAATAATAATGAAATAATGCCACTTGCAATAACATAGAGAACTTGGAGATTATCATACTAAGTGAAGTCAGATGTCTTCAGAGAAATACAAGTATTATATGATACTGCTTACATGAAGAATCTAAAAAAAATGATAAAAAGAAACTTATTTACAAGACAGAAACAGACAAAAAGTTAGAGAATNCTTATTTACAAGACAGAAACAGACAAAAAGTTAGAGAATGTACCTTTGTCTACCAGGGGTGCAAGAGTGAGGGGGAGGAATAGATTGGAAATTTGGAATTAACATGCACACACAACTATATTTAAAAATGAAAGCAACAAACACCTACTGTATAGCATAAGAAACTCTGCTCAATATTCTGTAATAACTTAATTGGGAATAGAATTTTAAGAAAAATGGATATATGTATATGTATAACTGAATCACTTTGCTGTCACCTGAAACTAACACAACATTGCTAACAAGCTATAATTCAACATAAAATAAAAATTAAAAACAATTTCACACATACTTACAAAATAACTTTTTCATATTTCAGTATATCAAATGAATTCCTCCATGTACATTTTTTTTTTAAGATACCCTGGGAAAATATGTTGCCTCACAATTAAAAAGTAGAACAATATAGAGGAAAACATATTATTCAAGAAAGGGGAGATTGACCAGAAAAGTGAAGAAAAATTTCCAGAAGATGATGAAAAGTATCACAAGATGATAGCTGTACAGCAGCTTTGGAAAGAAACCATTCATATTAGAACAAATCAGAAATTTGCAGTAGAGGCTTCTTAAGAAAGATTACCTCTACACTGTAGATTACCTGATGTTTGGAAGGAAAGATGCTAAAGCTGAAACTCCAATACTTTGGCCATTTCATGCGAAAAGTTGACTCATTGGAAAAGACTCTGATGCTGGGAGGGCTTGGGGACAGGAGGAGAAGGGGACAACAGAGGATGAGATGCCTGGATAGTATCATCGACTCAATGGATGTGAGTTTGAGTGAACTCCGGGAGTTGGTGATGGACAGGGAGGCCTGGCATGCTGCGATTCATGGGGTTGCAAAGAGTCAGACACGCCTGAGTGACTGAACTGAACTGAGAGAAAATGAGAATAATTGGAGGACCTTTTAATACTGAATTACTGGTAAGTACACATGTCAGGAGCCACGTTAGGCATTACTGACAAAATGGAGGCACGGCCGCAACCCCCTCTCCTCATCCCTTAGACACAGTCCTGGGATGAAGGAGTTAGGCCTTGTGATTCTGACTTGTTCTTTCCTTTCTTCGGTTGAGTTGGTTGGAAAGAATGTTAAGGTGCTTGAGAGAAGCATGAGAAAGCACAAAGCCTTCTGCAGTTGTGCCCAGAAAATAATCTATAAAGTAACCACTGACATTTGTTCAAGGATCTTTACAAAGAATGTTCCAGGCTGAGCATGTAGGACGCAGTTTGAGGCCATGGGAAGGATTGTTTGTGAGGGAAATATTTATGGCAAAAGAAGTTTGCTGAGTTTAGGGTTTATGAATAATTAAGAATAAATGCAGGAGACCCGGGTTCGATCCCTGAGTCGGGAAGATCCCCTGGAGAAGGAAATGGCAATCCACTCCAGTATTCTTGCCTGGAGAATCCCATGCACAGAGAAGCCTAGTATGTTACAGTCCACAGGGTCGCAAAGAGTCAGACACGACTGAGCAACTTCACCTTAAGAAGGCTTTTAAGGAGATAGTGATCTTAAGATACTAGGGGAAACTTTTGGACTCTGGGGGAGAGAGAGAGAGAGAGGGTGGGATAAGATGGGAGAATGGCATTGAAACATGTATACTATCAAGTAAGAAACGAATCGCCAGTCGATGTCCAATGCAGGATGCTTGGGACTGGTGCAAGGAGAGGACCCAGAGAGATGGTATGGGGTGGGAGGTGGGAGGGGATTCATGTTTGGGAACGCTTGTACACTCGTGGTGAATTCATGTCAATGTTTGGCAAAACCAATACAGTAATGTAAAGTAAACTAAAGTTAAAATAAAAATTAAAAAATAAAAAGATACTAGGGGCAAACAGGATTTAGAAAGATAAGAAATAAACTGAGGACTGTGGCATGAGTTACAATGTAATTGCAAGTATAAGACGCATAAGAGAAAGTAGATAATAGATAGTAAAGCCAATTCTGAGAGAATCGCTGAAGCAGGAACTCTGTTTGAAGGGCAACAATGATTTCTGGAGACAATAAATCTGGGTGGGGGGAACTGAAAATGTCAAACCTCTGACCTAATACTTTTGTCAAAGTATAAAAGAAAACCTGAAATTGAAATAAACATGTAGTCCTGTACCTTGAGTCACAGGCTACATCATCTTTCGCCAACACTGCTCAGCCCTTCAGGCTGATTCTCTGGCTGCTGGAGCTGGACACCAGCATACACAGAAACAAAAAACAAAGTCCAAAACAATTAATTCCTGGGAAAATTGAAACCTGTGGAGGAATTGCAAGACTTATTAATAGCAATTAATACTGTAATCAATATGTTATAACGGTAGAGGAGAAATTAACAGAAAGTAGGAGTTGGGATGGGTGAGATACAGAAAGCTAAATAATCACCTTCATTCAGTAAGGTGAAGTCAAGAGAAAATTTCCAACAGAAACTCAGGAGAAAATGTCTAATAGAAAAATAAAGAAGCTATGTTACGCATGGATTTTGGTGACATAGAAATGGGTGTGTGTTGTGTGTGTGTGTGTGTGTGTGCAAAAACCTGAAATCAGGGGTTTTGTCTAATTGTTCACTCATGTATAGGTAAAATATCTAGATCAGAGGCTGGTACATAACAGCATGGTAAACTCTTAAGAAATATTCATTGGTGAAAAGTAGAATGTGAAAAATATTATAGGATTTGTTTAGAACAATAGAAATATGCAAAATAAAGCTGCAATTATAAGGTGAAGGTGAAGGTGAAGGTGAGGTCGCTCAGTCGTGTCCGACTCTTTGCGACCCCATGGAATGTAACCTACTAGGCTTCTCCATCCATGGGATTCTCCAGGCAAGAATACTGGAGTGGATTGCCATTTTCTTCTCCATGCAATTATAAACAGGGCCATAAAAATAAAAATAACTTTTGCAATACTAAAATACAAACACATATGGCCCCTTATCTTTGACAAAGGAGGCAAAAATACACAATGGAGAACAGACAGGCTCTTTAACAAGTGGTGCTAGGAAAGCTGGTCAACTATGTGTAAAAGAATGAAACTAGAACACCTCCTAACACCATGCTGCTGCTGCTGCTGCTAAGTCGCTTCAGTCATGTCCGACTCTGTTCAACTCCATAGACGGCAACCCACCAGGCTCCCCTGTCCCTGGGATTCTTCAGGCAAGATACACAAAAATAAATTTAAAATGGATTAAAGACCTAAGTATAGGACCAGAAACTATAAAACTCTTAGAGGAAAACATATGCAGAGCCCTCTCACATAAATCACAGCAAGATCTTCTATTAACCATCTCTTAGAGGTAATAAAACAAAAATAGGTAATAAAACAAATATAAACAAATGGAACCTAATTAAACTTAAAAGTTTTTGCACAATGAAGGAAACTATAAGCAAGGGGAAAAAATAACCCTCAGAATGGGAGAAATTAATATCAAATGAAACAAGTGACAAAGAGTTGATCCCCAAAATATACAAGCAGCTCATGGAGCTCAACACCAGAAAAACAAACGGCTCAATCAAAAAGTAGGCAAAGACCTAAACAGACATTTCTCCAGAGAAGACATACAGATGACTAATAAACATATGAAAAGTTGCTCACCATTGCTCATTATTAGAGAAACACAAATCAAAACTGCAATGAAGTATCATTTCACATTGGTCAGAATTGCCATCATCAAAAAACCTACAAACAACAAATGCTAGTGAGGATGTGGAGAAAAGGGAACACTCTTACACTGTTGGTGAGAATGCAAACTGATATAACCATTATGGAGAATAGTATGGAGATTCCCTTAAAAAAAAAAAAAATAACAGGAATAAAGCTACCATGCAACCCAGCCATCCCTCTAGCAGGCATATACCCTGAGGAGAGCAGAACTGTAAAAAACATGCAACCCAGTGTTCACTGCAGCATTATTTGTGATAGTTGAGACATAGAAGCAACCTAGATGTTCATCAATAGATGATTAGATAGGGAAGTTGAGGTACATATACAATGGAATGATACTCAGCTATAAAAAAGAACACATTTGAGTCAGTTCTAATGAGGTGAATGGGCATAGAGCCTGGTATATAGAGTGAAGTAAGTCAGAAAGAGAAAGACAAGAATCGTCTATGTAATCTCGGTTATCCTAATGAGAAATGCACTAATCCCCTCAATTCTCTGAAACCTAATTCTTATACCACAAGTCAGAGTATTCAATTAGTGAATGGTCTGAGAAGACTTTCCCAAAATTCTAAAATCTTTTACTCTAGTATGGTTCAGCAACTGATTTAATTGACTTTTTGTGGGTGTTTGTGATTTGATGTTGTTATCTGTTGATGCTTTGGAAGCTATCATCGCTTAAAGAGAGTCCACTGCTAAGCCATCTACTTCTTAAGCTCCATGCTGATAATGACATTGTGTGTGCAAGCTAAGCCACTTCTGTTGCGTCTGACTCTTTGCAAGCCTTTGGACTGTAGCCCACCAAACTCCTCTGTCCAGCAGGATGGCATTGACTAAAGGTTTTGCCTTCATAACACATCCATTAGTGATTCAAATATTCAAAAGTTTAAAACTGTTAGTGACAACAAAATATCCTTCAGTAGCACATTATAATATGAAATGAGCTTTGCTATTTCTACATAATATTCTCTCCTGTAAGCTTAACTTCAATTATACAGAGTAAGTATATTATCCTCTTTCTTCTCTCTATTTTTGTCTCTCCTTTTTTTTTTTTTTTTTAAACAGAGAAGGCAACTGTGGCTTACAAACAACCAAAACTTGAAACACAGGACTATATTCATTGTTACTTGATTCAAATGACAAAAACACCATGTTAAAGATACAACAAGAAGGAAAGAAAGCAGGGGAAAAATGAGAAAGAGCAAGAATGGAAGGAAGTGCAGAAAAGAGGTGGCAGAGGATATAGTAGGGAGAGCTGAGAGATAAGAAAAGCAATATACAAATGTAATATGTTTTAGGCCATGGCCTTCATGACACCAGCCACAGTGACATGTTGACTATTCGGGTTCTAGCTTTTTCTTCCTAAGTAGATCCTAAGTATGAGGATACTGTTAAACCACATGCTGCATGTACATGATCAATTCAATTTTAGAGGAATAGAATCTTAGCTATGTGGTGTGAGTCTCAGTGCCCCAGGTAGTCTTGAGTGAGCCTTCTCTCTGCTCCTTGCAAATTGTCCTCACATTGGTTCTACTTCTATCCTCCCAGTTATGAACTGGTGTGCAAAATTATCAGAACTATAGCTTAACATTTTTTGCCCCTAAAAAAGTTCATATTCTCCAGTAAAGGCTGTTTTCTTCAATTGATTTTGTGATTTGTATTGCACACTAGGAAGTTAAAGAATGGTTTCGCAGAGGTGAGGCCCAGAAAACATAAGATTCTTAATCCTATATGTCCATGAAAAGTATCTAGTCAGCTATTACTTTTTCTGTTAAAATCTAATCTCTTCAAACCTCAAGGTTTCAGGAATGCAAAAGAAAATAATTCTCCTTCTATTGTAAACATTATACTTCAGTCACATTCAAATAGTTGTGTTTATGTAAAACAGGTTGACTAAAAGAGGGATCTCAACAAATATGCTAATATAAATATGAAAGAAAGAAGAAAACCTCTTTTATATAGACTTCAATTAAAATACAATATTAAAAAGGCTGCAGCAGAAGTCCATTAAAAATTTAGTAACCTTCTGTGGTAAACATTAAGAAGCTATTATTCAAATTCTATTTAAAAGAAATTAAAATGTATAAGAAATACCATTACATATCACAAGCTAATTTTTGAACAAAAGCTTAGCAGCTGACAGATTGTTTAATGTTCTCCAAGTTTTTAGTTTCCTACTCAATAATTCAGAGGCAGTAGCAGGCTTATGTTAATTCATAATTTGCTTCCATTCCATCACTTCATGGAATGATGCTGTGATGGAGAGTCAGGCTTCATTTCCCATTTTCTATATAAAGTTATGCTCTCCAAGTTAAATTTAGTGATTATCAGCCAGAAAGTGACACCGTGTTCTCTAAGGTCCCACAGGTCACTCACTATTGCTTTCTCTGATTTCCACTTCAGGGTACTTTGCACCATTCCATGTAGCATCTTCCTGTTTCAAAGCCATTGCCAAGGACAGAGAAAGTAAGTTTATTTCATTACCTTAGAAATTGTGTCCCCCTCCCTTCTGTAGAGAAATTACTTTTAAGCATACAGAGTTCCTTTCTTTTAATTTCACTTTTGAGTAATAATTATGCTAATAGTTTCCATTATCTATTTTTGTCATCCTCAATATTCCTGTGTTCAGCAGAAGAAAAATGTTCTTTTGGAGAAGGGGATGGCAAACCACTTTAGCATTCTTGCCTTGAGAACCCCATTAACAGTATAAGAAGACAAAAAGATATGCCACTGAAAGATGAACCCCCAAAGTTGGGAGGTGTCTAATATGCTACTGGAGAACAGCAGATAAATAGTTCCAAAAATAATGAAGAGGCTGAGTCAAAGCCAAAACGACTCCCAGTTGTGGATGTGTCATGGTGAAAATAAAGAGTGATATTGCATAGGAACCTAGAATGATAGGTCAATGAATCAAGATGAATTGGAAATGGTCAAACAGGAGATGGCAAAGGTGAACATTAGCATTTTGTTAACTAAAGTGGACGGGAGTGGGAAAATTTATTTTAGATGATCATTATATTTATTACTGTGGACAAGAATCCCTTAGAAGAAATGGACTAGCCCTCATAGTCAACAAAAGTGTCCAAAATACAGTACTTGGGTGCAATCTCAAAAACAACAGAATGATGTCAGTTTATTTGTAAAGCAAACCACTCAACATCACAGTAATCCACAGTAATATTGTCCCAAACACAAATGTCAGAGAAAATAACATTGAATAGATCTATAAACACCTGCAAGAATTCCTAGAACTAACACCAAAAAAAAAAAAAAAAAGGACATCATTTTCATGATATGGGACTGGAATGCAAAGCTAGGAAGTCAACAGATACCAGGAGTAAGTTTGAAATTGGAGTTCAAAATGAAGCAGGACAAAGGCTAACAGACTTTTGCCAAGACATCACACTGGTCATAACACCCTCTTCCAGCAACACAAGAGATGACTTTACATGTGAACATCACCAGATGGTCTATACTGAAAAAAAATTGATTATATTCTTTGCAGCTGAAGATGGAGAAGACCTTACAGTCAGCAGATCAAGACTGGGAGCTGACTGTGGCTCAGATCATGAACTCCTTATTGCAAAATTCAGACTTAAATCGAAGAAAGTAGGGAAAACCACTAGGCCATTTAGATATAACCTAAATCAAACCCTTTATGATTATACAGTGAACATGCCAGATGGATTCAAGGGATTGTATCTGACAGAGTGCCTGAAGAACTATGGACGAAGGGTCATAACATTGTACAGAAGACAATGATCAAAGCCATCTCCAAGAAAAATAAATTCAAAAGGGCAAAAGTATTTTTGAAGAAAATTAAGTATTTAATGAGTTAAAGAGTTATTTGTGTACTGCAAATCTACTAAAAGGCATACTGGAAAACAGCTGAAAGTAAAGTTCTCCAAGATTTAAGGAAAACTTCTATCCTTCATGTTTTCACAAATAAGGTTTTTTTGTTTTGTTTTGTTTTGTTTTGTTTTTTAATCATCTCAGCAAAACTGTGATATTTCCCAAATTTAAAGGGAACCATTTACATAGAATACAGTGACCTTACTTTGCTCAAATTTTTCTCATGTATAGTGTCTTCATTACTGATATTTTCTCACAAAAGCTAGATATTTTAAAGATGAGTCCTTGTTTCAAAGGTTTAGATACCTTTTTAGAGTGTTGTTTCATAATCACTAAATAACAAAAGCCAATCCTAGGAAAGAAAAATTGTAAAAAATGGGTCATCCTCAGAATATCAACCAGGTAAATCTCAACGACTCTATCATTAAGAAGAGTCCTGATTATCAATATTTGTTTTGCTTGTAAATTTGAACCAGATAACAAAGGTGAAGCCATCCAAAGAGAAACTATATTTTCTAATATTGAGTAAAGCGTTCAGGCAAATAATTCCTGAATAATTATCATCTAAGAAACCAGAACTGAAAGACTACAGTGTGAAGAAAAAGTTAATTTATTCTAAAAATTATGTTAAGACTTAAACCAAAGGAAAAAATGTGCATATAAGTACATTTGGAGTTCCATCTGGGGGAGAACTCCCCACTTAGAGCTTTCAATAATGTAATAGACTGCAAGGTAACAAAGAGGGCAAAGCGCCTTCACTCAGTGTTCAACCTGAGACTGTCAAAAAGTTTTATAATGGGTGATGAAGCTACTTTGGAAAGAGCTTTGTAATTCCTTGAAAGTTTACTTATAGACTTAATATACAACCCAGCAGTTCCACTTCCAGCTATATACCCAAAAGAAATGAAAGCATAATAACTACATACAAACTTGTATACGAACGTTCAGAGCAGCTTTATTTATAATAACCAAAAAGTAGAAGCAGTCAAAGTACTCATCAGTTAATGGAGGGATAAACAAATGTGGTATAGCCACAAAATGAGATATTATTTGACTGTGAAAAGGAGTGAATTAGTGGCATATACTACAATGTGGATGATTCTTAAAAACACAGTACTGAGTGAAAGAAACCAGACACACAAGACCCCATGTTGTATGATTCCATTTATAAGAAATGTCTGGAATAGGCACACATACAGACAGGAAGTAGATTAGTGGCTGTCAGGGACTGAGCGTGATGGGAAATTTGGGGAATGGCAGTTAAGGAGTACAGTATTCATTCATCTTTGTGGTGGTACAAATGCCCCAAAATGCAGTGTGGTGATCGTTGCACAAAGACATCCAATAGTACACTTTAAAAGTGAATTGTATGGCATATGCCTAATGACATTTTCTGTCTCAGTTGTTGCTAGCAATTGTGTTTTCAACACATTTATATTTATATTCATTTTAAGTAAATAACAAGGGCAAAAAGCACTAGCATTTCAAATAATTTCAACTATTCTGATACTTCATTTGTAAGTATGTTGCCTGTGACAAGTGGACTTGCTAGCTGGCAGGTGGGGCTTGGTGAGGGTATAGCTCAAAATATGTGTACAGATATGCTCCCAAGTTCAACTTGGGGAGGAGAAGGGATGTTTGTGTTTGAGTTAGGTTTGTTCAAAAGCTAGAGGTAAGAAAAATTAATGACTGCTTAATTACAATATACATTTGAACATGTATGTTTCTTTAGTAAGAGTTTTGATAAGTTTGAAATATACTAGGAAAAGAAATTAGAACCAAATGTTTATGAAAGCCTGAACCACTACTAAAAAATGTAATTTATAAACCACTAGATTAGATCATATTTCATGATTTTCATTCTTTATTATTTTATTTAGTTTAATGCTACACATGAATATCTATTTATCTCCATCCAAAAAACCTGATGGATTGTTTTTGATATTTGAAAACTAAGAATAACCATTTGTGTTTGCTCATTTGCATGGAAGTGTTTAAATTTATCTTCAGTGGTAATCCATAGCACAAACTTTTTAAAGAAACACATGCAAATTTATTTAGGCCATTTTTCACAGATTAGATTGTGATTATTTTTTTCCAGTGTGCTCTATGAACCTGAATTCTTTCTCAAAAACATAAAACACTGATGTCTATCTGAGGGTATCTGACACAAGCCAGCACAGATTAATCATCCACAGGTATATTTATAGTCTTTTTTATTTATTTTTTAATGGGAGATAAGTGCTTTACAATATTGTGTTAGTTTCTACCATAGACCAACATGAATCAGCCATAGGTATATGCATGTGCTCTCCCTCTTGAACCTCCCATCCACCTCCTACCCCATCCTAACCCTCTGGGTTGCCACAGAGCACTGGGTTTGAACTCCCTGCATAACACAGCAAATTTCCACTGTTTATTCATATTATATATTATATATGGTGAAGTATATGTTTCAGTGCTACTCTCCCAATTTGTCACACTCTCTCCTTCCACAGCTGTGTGCACACATTTCTGTTATCTGTGTTTACATCTCTATAGCTATTATGCTAATAGACCATCCTTCTAGATTTCATATATATGCATTAATATATGATATTTGTTTTTCTCTTTCTGACTTACTTATACTATTACTTATACTAGATTCTAGGTTCACCCCCCTCATTAGAACTGAGTCAAATGTGTCTCTTTTTATGGCTAAATATTACTCCATTGTATATCACTATCACAACTTCTTTATCCATTCATCTGTTGATGGACATCTAGGTTGTTCCCATGTCTTACCATTTGTAAATAGTGCTCAGTGAACATTGGGTACATATGCATTTTTCAGTTCTGGTTTTCTCATGATATATGCCCAATAGTGGAATTATTGGGCTATATGGTAGTTTTCCTAATTTTTTAAAGTTATCTCCATGCTATCCTACATAGTGGCTATATCAATTTACATTTCCACCAGTGATGCAAGAGAGTTATCTTTTTCCCACACCCTTTCTGGCATTTATTGTTTGTAGATTTATTGACGATGGTCATTGTGACCAGTGAGACATGTATCCTCATTGTAGTTTCGATTTGTATTTCTCTAAAGAAGGCATGTGTGATGACTGTGTAGATCACAACAAACTCTGGAAAGTTCTTCAAGAAATGGGAATACCAGACTACCTTACCTGACTCCTGAGAAATCTCTATGCAGGTCAAGAAGCAATAGTTAGAACCGGACATGAAACAATGGACTGGTTCCAAATTGGGAAGGGAGTACGTCAAGGCTGTATATTGTCACCCTGCTTATTCAATTTCTGTGCAGAGTACATCATGCAAAATTCTGGGCTGGATGAAGCACAAGCTGGAATCAAGATTGCCATGAAAAATATCAGTGACTTCAGATATGCAGACAATACCACCCTTATGGAAGAAAGCAAAGAACTAAAGGGCTTCTGATGAAAGTGAAAGAGGAGAGTAAAAAAAAGCTGGCTTAAAGCTCAACATTCAAAAACTAAGATCATAACATCCAGTCCCATCACTTCATGGCAAATAGATGGGGAAACAGTGACAGAATTTATTTTTGGGGCTCCAAAGTCACTGCAGATGGTGACTGCAGCCATGAAATTTAAAAAGATGCTTGCTCCTTGGAAGAAATGACATGACCAACCTAGACAGCACATTAAAAAGTGGAGACATTACTTTTCAGACAAAGGTCCTTCTAGTCAAACCTATGGTTTTTCCAGTAGTCATTTATGAATGTGAGTGTTGGACTATAAAGAAAGTGAGTGTTGAAGAATTTATCCTTTTGAATTGTGGTGTTGGAGAAGACTCAGAGTCCCTTGGAATGCAAGGAAATCCAACCAGTCAATTCTAAAGGAAATCAGTCCTGAATATTTATTGGAAGAACTGATATTGAAGCTGAAACTCCAATCCTTTGGCCACCCAATCAAAGAACTGACCCATTGGAAAAGACCCCGATTTGGGAAAGATTGAAGGCAGGAGGAGAAGGGAACAGCAGAGGATGAGATGGTTGGATGGTATTACTGACTCGATGGACATGAGTTTGAGCAAGTTCTTGGAATGGTGACGGACCAGGAAACATTTTGTGCTGCAGTCCATGGAGTCACAAAGAGTCAGACATGACGGAGCGACTGAACTGACTACAAGCTTTTTGGTAGTTGCTATTTTTTTGGATGTTGGCTGATGTTTTGCTTTTGGATTTCATGTGGATAATTTTTTAAGCTTTGAAGTTCTAATTATTGTTTTAAAATTGCTACATATGATACATTTCATTACTTTTAATTCAAGGCAGTCTTAGTGAAAACAAATACAAAAATCTCTAAGTCTGAGCTCTCTCTGATCCTTCTTCTTTCTTTATCTATTCTTTCTCTCTTCCTTGCCTGCTCTCCTTGCTATGTTATCCACAATGGCAAAAACTTTCCCTCTACCTCTGAGCACATGTATATTGCCCCAGTAACTAACAAAAACTGGTCTAGTCAAACTAAGTGAGCACAAAATAACCAGGATACCAAAAGTTAGGCTCATACAAGCTGCAAACCATACTGTTTCTTGATAACAATGCAGACCTCATAAACCTAAAGAAGAGAAAGGAAAGAAAACTTTGTTACTTTCTTACTTATTACAAGCTATGTGAGAGTATAATCTGCAGGTATGACACATTTTTTAAGAAGTTACCTTCACTGGATAGAACTGAATGGTGGTTACTGATTGGAATAGCATATCTTCTATTTCTTACTCTTTTTCTCGGTCATAAGATTGTATGTGACAAGGCCACTCACTTTTCTTCTGTTTGTTTTTTTTTTCTTTCTTCCAATGTGTAGGTGCATGTCTTAGGGATTTAAAAATTTAAAAACTAGTTTACTTATGCAAAGCATGTTTACATGTAGAACACTTATGCAAAGAAAGTGACTCCATGTTTTCTGAGTTCTTCAAAGAACAGAAAAATTAGAGACTGATGAAATACAGATCTGAAGTAATCTTTTAAAATATTACTTTGGGTTCTGTGAAATTATGGAGAAAAATTAAAGTGTGCAATACTTGATGCAGATGTACTGCAAGTTAACACCAGACTAACATTGGGAGGTTAGGATCAAGATGCCATACTTTTGTCAGCATACTCTTTTAAGTCTCCTGTGTCTGACCTGTGTTTTCTTTTTTTATTCGTTTTTAATCGCTTCTTCCTTATTTGGACTGTAATGTGTGACATGTAAGTATGATTCAGATATTCTTGTATTACTTACTGTGTAAAAAAAAAAAAAAAAAAAAAAAACTTTTAAAAGTTGCTTCACACACCCTTACATTTGCAAAGTACTTTTTTTTGGTTTTTAGTATGGCCTCAAAGACATGGTGCCATTGTATCTTTAAAAATGTAGACTATGAATATTATCAGTCAACCTCTTTAGCAGAGAGAAACAGGCACATAATTTCACAAAGTCTCTGTATATCACAGAGTTATTACAGCAGAATTAAAGGTAGGTTCTAAGTCTTCTGCCACTCGACCAGTGTTCCAGACTGGGCCATTGTGTTCTGTTGTATTCATTAATGTACTGCAAAGCATTTGGAAACTAGCATTACAGATAGGACAGAGTGGAGTATTTGATTTAAGAAAAATTGAGACAATTCCTTTTCAAATTGTCACCCTCACCTCTCTCTACAAACATTCACACAAGCTTTTTTTTAAACATGAGTGAAGTCATCAAACAATTTCAGAGCCTAAATTTTTGATCTAGAATTTACACATGATTTGTTATTGAGCTAATAATAATTAGTACCAAGATTTGGTTAGCACTGTCCCAGAATCTGCTACACCTGCTACTCTTGGTTACGCAACAAAGTGTGGGCTTCCATATGTGGAGGTGCTATGTAAAAACCGGTATGTAGGAAGAACATTCATTCAGCCAAACATGAGGTTAAGACAACTTGGTGTTGCGAAAAAATTTGCAGTACTGTCAGACAACTTTAAAGGAAAAAGAATTGTTCTTGTAGATGATTCAATTGTGAGAGGCAATACCATCTCACCCATAATCAAGTTACTCAAAGAATCTGGTGCAAAAGAGGTACATATTCGCGTAGCTTCACCACCAATTAGATATCCATGCTTCATGGGAATAAACATACCAACAAAAGAAGAGCTTATTGCCAATAAACCAGAATTTGAGCATATTTCAGATTATCTAGGAGCAAACAGTGTTGTTTATCTGTCAGTAAAAGGACTGGTTTCATCTGTACAAGAAGGAATAACACTGAAAAAACAGAGAGTGAAAAAGCAAGACATTATGGTTCAAGAAAATGGGAATGGTCTGGAATGTTTTGAAAACAATGGTCATTGTACAAAGAAAGATATTATGATTCAAGAAAATGAGAATGGTCTAGAATGTTTTGAAAAGAATGATCATTGTACAGCTTGTCTGACTGGAAAATACCCTGTGGAACTGGAATGGTAGCTGCCAGGGGCAGACAACATATNGACATCATATTTCAGGACACAAAAGTTGGTGAAGAAGTTGTAGTGGTTATACCTTCGTTTACTGTTACTCAGTTGGTACAGTGTGAAATGCCACATGCTTGTAAGTTCTGAGGGGGTTTTTTTCTGAAAAGGATACCAAATTGCTATGATTTATTCAGTAATCCTGGATAACTACTTTGGTATTATGTAGGAACTTGGATGATCCTTTTGGTTTTATTCAGTACTGTTATTTTTTAGAGATCATGTACATTTCAGATCATCAGCAGTAATGTAGCAGATAGGTGAATTTTTGTTTTAGTGTGGATTGCCAGGTATTATACTCTCAGAGGTTCTTAGGAAATTTTGTGGAATGTTTAAGAGTTACTGAAATTCATTTATGGAATATTTTCATGGAGAAGGAAACAGCAACCCACTCCAGTGTTCTTGCCTGGTGAATCCCAGGGATGGGGGAGCCTGGTGGGCTGCTGTCTATGGGGTCACACAGAATCGGACACGACTGAAGTGACTTAGCTAAGAACATTGCTCATATGTGTGGAAGCTTTGAAAGGAATAGAAAACAGTTCTCAGTATTGTACAAGTTACTCCCTAGTTGGAGATAAAGCAGTTTCAAACACAAATGCAACTATGAAGTAAAAATAACAAGGAAATAATACACTTCACATATGTATGATGTACGTACATGTTTGGGATTGACCAGTTAGTTGCTCAGACCCCCAGGTGCTGCACGTATAGTGCATCCTCTTCTTCCCTAACTCAATTCCTACTGTTAAGTTTTGTTCAGGCAAGTCTTTGACCTCCTTGATTAGACTAGCAACTCCCATCCCCCCACATTAAATTGTTATATGTTCAACAGTATCACTTAACATAGTTTCTATTTGCCCTTTATTTGTGTAGTTATTAATGTCTTCCTTTGCCATTTGACTCTAAGTCCTATGAGATTAGGAACTGTGCTCCTTTTTGTACACTCTTGTGATACAATAGCTTACACAGTGTTGTATACAAAATATGCAATCAGTAAGTGCTTTTTTTTGAATTAATTTATGAATCTTCCCTGCCTAAATAAACTTTAAAGGAAGGGTAAGTGGTAAAGAAGTACTGCATATACTCTAATGTTAGCTGTCAAGTAGGATTTGGTGAATTTGGCACTATTAATATTTTACCTTAGATCATTATTTTTTGTGCTATCCTATGCATTGTTGGTGGAGAAGGCAATGGCACCCCACTCCAATACTCTTGCCTGGAGAATCCCATGGACGGAGGAGCCTGGTGGGCTGCTGTCTGTGGGGTCGCACAGAGTTGGACACGACTGAAGCGACTTAGCAGCAGCAGCAGCATGCATTGTAGAATGTTTAGCATCTTCCTTGGCCTCTAGCCAGTAGGTGTCAATATTACTTCCTCCCATTCCTTACTCTCACCTCTAAATCTTCACAACCATAAATGCCTCCAGACATTGTGAATGCCCCCTGTGTGCAAAACCATCCCTGATTGACAACCATTGCTTTAAAGAAATAATTGCAGTTTTATTTCTCACATTTTCACAGAATGGGTGGTTTACTTTATCACTCATATAAATCTATCTTATACCATCTTTACACCATTATTTAAGGTAGTATTTTTTGTTTATTCTTTAATTTCCTCATTCTATTAATTTCTTCAAATCTTATTCACACTCTAGAGCCTGATTTTGATTCTGAGCAGTTAGATGAGGCTTTCTTATTAGTCAGGGTCCTACCAAGAAGCAGATGACATCTCAAATAGGAATAAAAGATATATGTACAAAAGTAGGCAAAGTGCAGGCAAGGAAAAAGGGGATAATGTAGTATCCCACAGTTGATAAATACTAAGTCCTGACAAGGCAAACCAAAATGAATTCTTAGAGAGGAAGCTGGAGAAATAAGCTGTTTTATGTCATTCTTCTTCACATCAATTCCTTCTATAATTCCCCATTGGCTAAGCCATACAAAAAACTATAGAATAAGAAAAACTATTAATGTATCCCCATGGGTCAGACTGTTGGGGTAGAGGATCAGAGTGGAGAAGGATAAAGTGAAACTGGTAAAACAAAATGCAGTTAATTCAGCCCACTTATTCTCTCTACATTTGTAAGCAAAACACAATTGCCCCTAGCATTTATAACACATGTAATTTGTATTATTTCTGTGAAATTAACTTGCATGGCACATAATAGTGTTTCCTTAATTTTTTTTTTTTAAAACAAATCCTGTTTACCCGCTAGTATACCAATAATAGTGAATCTAAAATCTTTAAAATAATGTACTGTGTGTTGATTGTACTGTATTCTCTTGGACATATTTACTTACTAGAAATGAGGTTTTTTTTCTTAACTATTTATAATACTTTGTTACTATTTAAAAATTTTTATTTTCAGGTGAAAAGAGTGAGAAGTACAAGGATCTCATGCTTGCTCTCTTCTAATCTTGAACCAGGTTCTCTAAGCAAATTGTTCTTTCCTTATTCTTACATCTTATTTACACCTCAACCCCACTGAAATTAACCTACCACCTTCATGCACTGAGTTTGGTTTGATATATGAAA
>SJYQ01104766.1:205083-279905 GCA_006410935.1 Redunca redunca
ACCCTCTCCCTCTCTCTCTCCCCCAGAGTCCAAAAGTTCTCTCTATAGATCTGAGTCTCTTTTGTTGTCTCGCATACAGGGTCATCATCCCCATCTTTCTAAATTCCATATATATGCGTTAGTATACTGTATTGGTGTTTTTCTTTCTGGCTTACTTCACTCTGTATAATCGGCTCCAGTTCCATCCATCTCCTTAGAACTGATTCAAATGTATTCTTTTTAATGGCTGAGTAATACTCCATTGTGTATATGTACCACAGCTATTTTCTTTTAAGTCAACTTTTTCATACAAATTATATATTCTTAAGCTTATATAGGTTTTTATCATAGCATCTATACTGAAATAAGATATAGAACTATCTTTTCTTTTTAGAAATAAACAAGTAACTCTTTAGCAATAGTATTAGAAAATAGGCTGGGATGATAAATTTCCAGGCAAGATTATGATTGTGCATACCCTTTATGTGTGTTCTTTGCATGCATTTATAACTTCTTTTTCTATGAAGTATATAATTTTCCATGTTCTCTTCATGTGGTTTACTAGAATATTGTCTTCCCAATGTGCAAAGTAGCCAGCAGCTGTGATACAGAACTTTGTGTTAATGTTTTACTAATTCCCAACAGTAACTCAGCCTTTTCAGTGATTTCACACAACTCTCATGTCATGGAATAAATGCTAAATGATTTTGCTTCTACTTCACTGAGCAAAACAACCTTGACAGATGACATGCTAAACCCTTCATATTTTCATTAATCCTTTGTTCATATTTATTCCAATACTCTTAGAATTCTAGCAAGATTCCCAACTGACAGCTCATTAGAGTCTGCTCAGTAAATTCTAACTCATCATCCACCTTATGCCAAAAGAAACAGCCATGAGTCTTTTTTATCAATTCTTTATATGCGAGCATAAGCAAAAATTTTACTTTAACATTTTTAGTATAAATTGTTACCTACACCAATAATATTCCTGAAAATTCTAAGCAAATTCAGATCTACTTTATTCTATTTCAGATGAGATATATATTCAGTTTGTAATAAAATAATCTAATCTCTTGCTTTTGTACTTTTAAGGGACACTGGTTTCCATAATAGCATAAGAACACAAACTGGAGATGTTTTATTTTATTTTTTACTCTCAGTATCTATGATACTGTTTTCAGATATTATTTTTTAGATACCAGCAGTGTTCTCAGAACACAAGCAATTTATTCAAGGCTCCTCAAAGCATATGAAAGGGCATGCAATGACACAATCTGAAAGAAAGCACAAGGGTCTGAGGACTGCCTCTTGTCAAGAAAATTTTGAAAGACTTAATGACCCACCCAGAATAAAATGATCTTTTTTTTTAATTAAGGTAAGAAATTTATACATTGAAAAATTCAGAGGCACATACTTTAAAAGACTCATAACCTCAGGATAATGAAATCAACACTGGAATGTAAGAATATCTGAACAATTACAACCAATACAAGATATATTTTAAAGAAATACACTGCCCCCTATAAGCATATCATAGGCATCATTCTTCAGAATTACTGTGATAGAAAGCCATTTTCTTGAGAAGAGGCAATCCTCAGACCCTTGTGCTTTCTTTCAGATTGTGTCATTGCATGCCCTTTCATATGCTTCTCTGCAACATGTTAATATAGAATAGTAACAAAGTATAGTCTACAGGCCCCTAAGACCCTAGGAGATCAAAACTGTTTTCACAATAATACTAAATAATAATAATAAATTGTTATTAGCATCTTGTTATTACAGTGAAGTTACTGACCCTTTATTTACCATAAATCAAAATGAAGTTCAGTCAGTCATGTCCAACTCTTTGCAACCCCATGGACTACACAGTCCATGGAATTCTCCAGGCCAGAATACTAGAGTTGGTAGCCTTTCCCTTCTCCATGGGATCTTCCTAATCCAGAGGTCGAACCCAGGTCTCACACATTGCAGGCAGATTCTTTTATCAGCTGAGCCACAAGGAAAGCCCAAGAATATCAAAGCGGTGATATTAAATCATAGTAATGATTAGTGATCATTTATATTCTTCATTGCCATGAAGTTTTTAAAAATGTAAAATACGTAGTTTCACTTAAAATGCCTCTGATGAATCAGCAAAATTTTGAATTTTACTAAATTTCTGTACTTAAGTATATGTTTCTTTAATATGTTGTTGACAAAATAGGATATCTATATAAGGTACTTCTGTAGCATACAGAAATGCAATGGCAGTTACAGTTTCTCTATACATAAAGATTTATCTTAGATTGGCAATGATATTAATACATGGCAAAGTATTAATACATTAATACTTTTGATATTTTGTAATCAATATATTAATCTTTAGATGATCAGCTTCTCTCAGTAAACTAATATTTTCCAAACGGTCAATACATGATTTAAAAAATCAAGCATGAGTGTAAAATTCATTCAAAATGTGATTTTGACAAATAGATTTAAATATAAGAAGGCATAAGTTATCCAGTTACACAGTGTGTTGAAATTAACAAGATGGCACCAGTCAGTCTCCCTTGCCCAGTACTCTCAGGCCCTCGCTCCCCGTGTTCTGTAAACAATGACTGCGTGGATTTGTAATGGCTGAGTTCACTTATAGCACTGCCCATGTACATCGTGAGATACTTTCTTGGGTGCAGGCTACTTTTGTTCTGTTAGTATATATACGCTTCAGCTGGAAAAGCCCAGAAGGGTTGTGTGCGATTATGTTGTGTTATGTTATGTCTGCTGCTACAGCTGGTGTGCCAGCCCGAAGAGTATAACTTGTACAGTTTTTACAGCTCCTCACATTTGCTCCCAGCCTCTTAGCTTGTGCCTTGCCTACCATCAGTTCAGCGAACTACCTGCACAGTCAGATACAATTAGACAATTGGTGTCATGAGCAGGATCAGCAATGCAATTGGTGTAGTTTGCAGGATACCCAGGAGGTAGAGGAGTCTGAGGCTCCACTGGATGGAGGAAGCCAATGACTACCATAAAACATGTGGTACCTTGTGGCTGCCATCCTCTCGGTATGGGCTCCGGTGGAAGACTGGGAAGTGGTGGACGGTTCACTGGATAGTATTCAAATGGCGTTACAGGCAGTGAGTTCATTTTTGGCAAACAAGTAGTACCGACTGCTGTTGGCACCATGGGGTGGGTTTTCCTGACTGCCTTGAAGGTGAATGTGGATAGTACTCTCCATGATGCTGTGCCAGTGTGCAATGTGCAGAGATGCTTGGCAGAACTAGAGCAATGTATATTGGCATTAGAGCAAGAAAACCGTGGCCCTGAAGAAGTCAGCATCTCTGACAGTGAGGCAGTAAGTGATGGTGATGATGGACTAAGGATGGACTAAGGATGATGGTGATAAATGTTATGAGACCATGGATCCCTGTTTGGCAGCAAGGGACTCTGTGTAGCAGAAACTGAAGCATGAGCAGCCTATGGCCTGGGGGGACATTCTCAAGGCACCCTAATGTGACTGAGTTCATGACATAATGCCATATACCCTGGTGGAGTATGTTGACTTGGGTACGCAATTTCAGTAAAAGCAAGGGGAACCCTTGGCAGTATGGCTTGTACAACCTTGGGACACAGGGGTGGATGGTATCCTGTGTTCTGAGGAAGAGGTAAAATGGTTGGCATCTATAACCAGTCACTCCTCATTGAGACAAAATTTGCACAGTTCTAAGCAAATTCATGAGGGTGCCTAACCAAATGCACACACTCTTGGAATTAACTCTGCCATCTGTACTATGTGGTCAAATGTGGGTGAGCCCTCAGGTGGTGTAAGTAAATGTCATACCTATGCTGAGGCTGAGTTGACCCAAGTCGTGATAGAACTGGGCATGGAGCAGTCAATATTTAACCTTAGTACCAGAGGCTCAGATGATGAGCGTTTTCTGGTGGCATTCAAGATACAGTTTTGAACAATGCCCAGTCTATCTCTATTGGATCCCTGACTGCTATTCTTGCTCCCTATGTGGGCGCCATATCTATGAGGTGACCTCGATGGTGGCTAGCTTGGGAGAAATAGAGGGAAAATAGGGAGAAATAGCAGGGAAAGTGGATTAGAAGTATGAAGACCCCAAAGGGGGACCGATCTGGTAAAGACCCCATCCAGGTGACAAGAATGCAAGTGTGGTTTGATTTGTTGGCAGTGGGAGTTGACATAAATAAAATTGATAGACAGTCTAATGATCTTGTCCTAGAGCTATGGAGAGAATTGAGACTGGAGCAGCAGTTTACCAAGTCTGGGAAGCACCCACAGCAAGAGATATGGGTGCTTTAGTTAGAAGATTACATGGTGCCTGAGGATGTTCCTTGCGATGATGCCCTTTTCCACTTTGAATAGGGCTCACACCAGCGTGCCCTCCTGAAGAGCCCAAGAAGGGACTGGAGGCACCATGTAGGACTTGCAATTCACTGCCACAAGCTAATGTACAGAGAGTAATGGCCCTGTTTGGCACTGGGGCTGAATGCAATCTTGGTAAGAAGCCAGTTTTCAAAGGTAAGAAGTTGTGCCCTTACCTTTGAAAACTGGATGGTCCCCTATGTGGTGCTCCTGCTGCTGCTAAGTTGCTTCAGTGGTGTCTGACTCTGTGCGACCCCATAGAGCCCACCAGACTCCCCCGTCCCTGGGATTCTCCAGGCAAGAACACTGGAGTGGGCTGCCATTTCCTTCTCCAATGCATGAAAATGAAAAGTGAAAGTGAAGTCATTCAGTCGTGTCTGACTCTTTGCGACCCCATGGGCTGCAGCCCACCAGGCTCCTCCGTCCATGGGATTTTCCAGGAAAGAGTACTGGAGTAGGGTGCCATTGCCTTCTCCCTATGTGGTGATATACGGTAAAGGCTGTGTCCTATGATGTGCTACTAATCTCTGATTTTATTGTAGATTTGGAACAATATGGAAGCATTGGGGATCATGTGGGTGATCTGTGAATGCTTCAAAGATCCTCATTGAATGCTGGAGTCCAGCTCCAGCAGCCAGGGAATCAGCCTGAAGGGATGGGCGGTGTCGGCGAGTAATGACGCAGTCTCTCATTTAGTTTTCTTGGACTGCATGTTTATTTCAAGCTTTAGATTTTCTTTTATACTTTGACAAAAACATTAGGTCAGAGGTTTGACATTTTCAACTTCCCCTCACCCAGATTTATTGTTTCCATAAATCATTGTTGTTCTTCAAGCAGAGTTTCTGCTTCAGCAGTTCTCTTAGAATTGTGTTTACTTTAACTCATGATTACATTGTAACTCATGCTTATATCTGGGCTGCATACTACAAACCTCAGTTTATTTCTTATCTTTCTAAATCTTGTTTGCCCCTAGTATCCTGATCTCACTATCTCTTAAAAAGGCTTCTAGCTATTCATATCTTTAAAATTCCTAATCTCTATAAGCTATAGTAAAATATGCTAACATTACAACATTCCTTAAATCTTTAACTTCTAACTATTTTTAATTATTCCTAAGCCCTGAATTCAGCAAACTCCTTTGCCATAAACATTTCCCTCACAAATAAGTTTCATATAACAGTCCTTCCTATGGCCTCAAGCTGCAGCCTATGTGCTCATCCTGGCACACTCTTTTGTAAAGATCCTTGAACAAATGTCAATAATTATGAATTATTCTCTGAGCATAACGGCAGAAGGCTTTGTGCCTTCTCATGCTCCTCTCAAGAACAAGCACCTTAATATTCTTTTCAGTCAACTCAGCTGAGGAAAGGAAAAAAAAAAGTCAGAATGACAAGGCCTAACTCCTTCATCCTGGCTCCGTGCCTGTGGGACAAAGAGAGGGACTTGGAGCTGTGCCTCCATTTTGTCAGTAATGCCTAACGCAGCTCCCAACAATTGAAGGGGTGAATCTGGCAACTATGGGGGTTTTCCAGGTCCTAAATAAAAACCCCACAGGGGCAAAGTTGTCCCCATAGAGTCTTTGCTGCAACTTCACAAGAACAGATAGTGAACTAGACTTGGCCATGGAAGATAAAAGCACTCCAAATGCAGTAAGTGGTTCTTCTAGTCCATTAGGGCAAGGTCTGCAACATGAGTTCCAGGTGATACCTGGTGCTGAGTTTTGCTATGTATTGGGGATGAAACTGTTTGTTGTCATAGCTACTGCTGTTGCAAGATATAAATCCAGGGTTCAGCATTACTTGCCAAGGAATTTGCAGAAGATGGACTGTGCATGTATAGTGAGGTAAGAGACCATGAAAGGGTGGAATGTGGGGAAATTAACAAGATGGCACCAATCAGTCTCTTGCCCCAGGCTATCACAACATCTCACCCCATGTTCTCTAAACATTGACTTTGCATGGTTGTGTGATGGCTGAGATCACTTAGAGCATATTGCATAGGCACATCACAAGGAACTCGCTTGGCCACAGGCTGCTTTTGTTCTATAAGTATATATAAGCTTCACTTAGAAAAGACCGGAAGTGTTTTGTGTCATTATGTTATATTGTGTCTGCTACTACAGCTGCTGTGCCAGTCAGAAGAGAAAAAAATGTGTCTGTAGTTCCTGTGACTCCTCACGTATTCTCCCAGCCTCTTAGCTCATGCTGTGCCTACAATGCGTTCTGTAAACAGTGTGTACAGTGAGATACAATGAGATAATTGGCATCAGGAGCAGGATCAGCAATACATAAGGTTTTCAGATTGGTAAAACTACAAAGTATATCCCCACTTATCTGGAAAGGCTATTCAACTACTTCTCCCTTTTCCAAATTTGGAAGCCCAGATATTCTGCATGTAGTACAATAAAACAATGAATTGTAGAACATTAAATAATACTAAGGGTCTTCCCTGCTGGCTCAGTCAGTTAAAAAAAAGTCTGCCTGCAATGCAGGAGACCTGGGTTCAACACCTGGATAAGGAAGATCCCCTGGAAAAGGAAATGGCAACCCAGTATTTTTGCCTGAAGAATTCCATGGACAGAGGAGTCTGGAAAGCTACAGTATAACTGAGTCCAATATTCTTATATCTAGCCAGAAATTAATGAGTTTGTAGAAGTACAACTCAATGCCATTTTTATCCCCCATATTTTCTATAAAATATATTTTAATACATATTTGTCTATGTTAAAAGAGTTATCATTGTTATTTTTCATTCAACTCATATAATGAAAAGTTAGTTTTAATTTCTAATATGGTAAATATCAATAAATATAACTTTACATGAATTAGGAGTCATTGATCTAGAATCTTTGTTTTTAGTCTTATATTTTGTTATTGAAAGAAAGATGATGTTTTCTTTTGTTCTAAGTTTCTATTTTACTTTTAAAAAATATCTGTGTTGGTTAAAATGTTCTCAGTTAGAATCCTCACTCTCCTTTTTGACCTTCTCAGAGGGTCCCAAGCCCTGCACATTCTACCTCATATCCTCTTTTCCTGATTTGGGCACATCTAGGAAACATCTGGAATGCAAAAGTAGGCAAGAGTATCCAAGAGATACCTGGAGTAACAGGAAAATTTGGTCTTGGAGTACAAAATGAAGCAGGGCAGAGACTAACACTGTTTTGCCAAGAGAATGCTATGACCATGCAATGGTCATAGCAAGAACCCTCTTTTAATAACACAAGAGAAGATTCTACACATGGACATCATCAAATGGTCAATATTGAAATCAGATTGATTATATTCTTTGCAGTCAAAAATGGAGAAGCTCTACACAGTCAGAAAAAAACAAGACTGGGAACTGACTGTGGCTAGAATTATGAACTCCCTATTACCAAATTCAGACTTAAATTGAAGAAAGTAGGGAAAACCACTAGGCCATTCAAGTATGACCTAAATCATATCCCTTATGATTATACAGTAGAAGTGACAAATAGATTCAAATAATTAGATCTGACAGACAGAGTGCCTGAAGAACTATGAATAGAAGTTCATGACACTGTACAAGAGGCAGTTATCAAGACCATCCCCAGGAAAGAAATGCAAAATGTAAAATGGTTGTCTGAGGAGGCCTTACAAATAGCTTTGCAAAGAAGAGAACCTAAAGCCAAAGAAGAAAAGGAAAGGTACGCCCTTTTGAATTCAGAGTTCCAAGGAATAGCAAGGATATTAAAACCTTCCTCAGAGATCAGTGTAAGGAAATAGAGGAGAACAATAGAATGGGAAAGACTAGAGATCTCTTCAAGAAAATTAGAGGTACCAAGGGAACATTTCATACAAAATGGGCACAATGAAGGACAGAAATGGTATGGACCTAACAGAAGCAGAAGATATTAAGAAGAGTTGGCAAGAATACCCAGAAGAACTGTACAAAAAAGATCTTCATGACCTAGATAACCACAATGGTGTTATCACTAACCTAGAGCCAGACATCCTGGAATGCAAAGTCAAGTGGACCTTACAAAGCATCACTACGAACAAAGTTGGTGGAGGCAGTGGAATCCCAGTTGAACTATATAGAATCCTAAAAAAAAAATGATGCTATGAAAGTGCTATACTCATTATGCCACCAAATTTGGAGAACTCAACAGTGACCACAGGACTGGAAAAAGTCAGTTTTCTTTCCAGTCTCAAAGAAAGGCAATGCCAAACTCTTGATGACAGTAAAAGAGGAAAGTGGAAAAGTTCGCTTAAAACTCAACATTTAGAAAACTTAGATCATGACATCCAGTCCCATCTCTTCTGTCAAATAGATGGGGAAACAATGGGAACAGAGAGAGACTTTATTGTTTTTTTTTTTTGGGGGGGGGGCTCCAAAATCACTGCAGATGATTACAGCCATGAAATCAAAAGAGGCTTGCTCCTTGGAAGAAAAGCTATGACCCACCTAGACAGCATATTAAAAAGAGACATTACTTTGCCAACAAAGATTCACTTAGTCAGAGCTATAGTTTTTCCAGTAGTCATGTATGGATGTGACAATTGGACTAGAAAAAAAGCTGAGCACTGAAGACTTGATGCTTTTGAACTGTGTTGTTGGAGAAGACTCTTGAGAGTCCATTGGACTGCAAGAAGATTCAACCAGTCAATCCTAAAGATATTAGTCCTGAATATTCTTTGGGAAGACTGATGCTGAAGCTGAAACTCCAATACTTTGGCCACCTAATGCAAAGAGCTGACTCATTGGAAAGGACCCTGATTTGGGAAAGACTGAAGGCAGGAGGAGAAGGGAACAATAGAGGATGAGATGGTTGGATGGTATCACTGACTTGATGGACATGAGTTTGAACAAGCTCCTGGAGTGGCAATGGACAGGGAAGCCTGGCTTGCTGCAGTCCATTGGGTCACAAAGAGTCAGATATGACTGAGTAACTGAATTGAACTGAAGAAACAGAAATGAACAGAGTTCAGATCATCCCCACCTGGTAATTAAAATAGGAGTTAAGGATTCTCAGCTGTGGTCAGGAAGTGATAAGGAACTGAAAGTGCGTTGAGGTAGTTGACTCAGTCACAGTGGCATGTGATAGTTGACACTAATTTTGAGGACAAAGGTTTTGAGTTAATCATTTATACCTTGTTACATAGACATGAAAGCCTGGGAATACAAGGAAAACATTTATCTTTAATTTCCTAAGAATATAAACCACAATTTATTATGAAATGAATATTTCTTCCTGTCCAATTTATGCTTGAAATGTGTACTGTTATCTTGGAAATGCTGATGTGATTGGTAAAAATTCCCTTGGACATCCTGACTTTTAAGTGTCTTTTTTTTTTTTTCTTCACATTTTTCGATATATAGCCCTCCATCTGTGAATCTGTTCTTCAGCTATTACTATAATGCTTCAGTTACAAGCAGCTTGATTTACTAGTCAGAATGGCTTAAAGCCATTTTGTTCACATTTTCCTTTTAGACTTGAATATAACTAAATTATTTCATTACCAGACTGTTATCTTAAAAGCAGCACAACACCTTGAAACTTAAACCTGTAACCTGTCTTATTCTGGGTTAAGTCCTCTGCTACTTATAATACTTAAAGATTCTATTTCTTAAAATGGAAACATCTCTTGAAAAATAGTTAGAGTTTTTCCTGCAATTTAATTTTTACAATGCATGCTTCCATTTTTATTAGAGAACTGTTGTTTGCAAGATATTTTATAGGACTATTAATAAATACTTCAGGAAGAAAGTAAAATTAGATTGAAATGTACCAAAATATGTATTAATTGCCCCATAAAACATGCTCTGTTGTGTCCTATTGCTCAAATTAGGTGGAGTTGCCAAGGCAACACTTTTATACTATCCTACTATGTCTAAAAGAAGGCATACTAAATTCAATGTTTCTCTTACAGGAAGGCTAATGAGAAAGCTGTACAGAAATGTAGATCTCACTGTTTACACTCGACTATAAATACACTCATGCTGATATGTAATATTCAATAACAAATTACTAAACAATATTAGGTAGAGATCAAAGCAGGTCAGATACCAGAGATACCAGTTATTTTAAATGGACTGGTGAAACTGATGGCTAAGGCTTTCCATATAAGCACCAAAGTCATGTAACACGTGCACATAAAGATATTCTTTTAACTTTCCAGATCTATATTACCAACACATGAGAAAAGCAATCAGTCTTATGCTTCAAATGAGATTCTAAGACCTGACCCACTTTGGGGTGTTTTAACTATGTCCTCACTCATTGTTTCTCGGTAGTTTATTATTAAGTACCAAATACTTTGATAGTGGCTGAATGGTTGCTAGTTTTTTATTTTAAAATCTAAAATCTTATCCTTCACTAGACAAGAGCATTACATAGGGTAATGCTTGCTAGTTTCTATAACAATCAACAGCAAATATCTCATTGGTTTAATAACATGAGACTTTATTCTAGTTCATATCATTACTGCTATAGGTTGAATAACTTTGCTGGGTGGCTTCTTTCCAAGTAGTAACTCAGGGACCTAGAATTCTATCTTGTGAAGCTATCATCCTCACACAAGATATGTACAGATGCCATAAAAGGATAAGAGAACATATGATTATCCAGGCGATTTTAAGGTGGATGTGAAGTACATCCACCTTATACATGAGTGGAACATATGTTTGTTAATATTTGAATCCCTCCAGGGAGCCTGGTAGGGACATATCTGAGCCCCAGGGAAACTCATGAGATGAAGGCTGATGAAATTTGGAGGGATTAGTATATTGCCCATTAAACTATAAGCACTCAGTCAGTGCTTGTCGGTGGGGTAGGATGAGGCTTATTTTAAACAACAAAATAAGTTCTAGAGAGGCAGAGATTAGATTTACTTGTGAAATAGTAGCAGAAAATATTAGATAAAACAAATTCTTTAGTAGATACTGGAATCATCAATATATGTCAAGATTTGCTTTATGAAGTGTTGAAACTCTTATTAGTAAAAGCCAAATTATCAAACCAAGAGAGTTCCAGAAAAACATCTATTTCTGCTTTATTGACTATGCCAAAGCCTTTGACTGTGTGGATCAAAAGAAATTGTGGAAAATTCTGAAAGAGATGGGAATACCAGACCACCTGACCTGCCTCTTGAGAAACCTATATCCAGGTCAGGAAGCAACAGTTAGAACTGGACATGGAACAACAGACTGGTTTCAAATAGGAAAAGGAGTACATCAAGGCTGTATATTGTCACCTGCCTATTTAACTTCTAAGCAGTGTACATCATGAGAAATGCTGGGCTGGAAGAAGCACAAGCTGGAATCAAGATTGCCGGGAGAAATATCAATAACCTCAGATATTTAGATGACACCATCCTTATGGCAGAAAGTGAAGAGGAACTAAAAAGCCTCTTGATGAAAGTGAAAGAGGAGAGTGAACAAGTTGGCTTCAAGCTCAACATTCAGAAAACGAAGATCATGGCATCTGGTCCCATCACTTCATGGGAAATAGATGGGGAAACAGTGGAAACAGTGTCAGACTCTATCTTTTTGGGCTCCAAAATCACTTCAGATGGTGACTGCAGCCATGAAGTTAAAAGACGCTTACTCCTTGGAAGGAAAGTTATGACCAACCTAGATAGCATATTGAAAAGCAGAGACATTACTTGTCAACAAAGGTCCATCTAGTCAAGGCTATGATTTTTCCAGTGGTCACGTATGGGTGTGAGAGTTGGACTGTGAAGAAAGCTGAGCACCAAAGAATTGATCCTTTTGAACTGTGGTGTTGGAGAAGACTCTTGAGAGTCCCCTGGACAGCAAGGAGATCCAACCAGTGCTTCTAAAGGAGATCAGCCCTGGGTGTTCTTTGGAAGGAGTGATGCTAAAGCTGAAAGTCCAGTAGTTTGGCCACCTCATGTGAAGAGTTGACTCATTGGAAAAGACTCTGATGCTGGGAGGGATTGGGGGCAGGAGGAAAAGGGGATGACAGAGGATGAGATGGCTGGATGGCATCACCGACTTGATGGACATGAGTTAGAGTGAACTCTGGGAGATAGGGATGGACAGGGAGGCCTGGAGTGCTGTGATTCATGAGGTCACAAAGAGTCAGACACACCTGAGCGACTGAACAGAACTATCTCTGGAAATGATCTATCAGAATTATCTTTGAGAATTTTTTTTGAGTATGCTAGTTGGTCTCTGATTTTCCTTGCAAATCTGAAAACCTAAGTTTAGAAACTGAGGATTGTGTATATATGATGAAATGATGAGGTTTTGCCAAATACAGTTACACCTACGGAAGTTGTGACATCTAACAAACCAAACTTGGGTCTGTCATTCACATTCATTAAAGACAATCAACTGACACAGGATTGTGGTGAAGGAAAGTGCAGTGTTTACTGCAAGGCCCAACAAGGATTATAGGCACCTAATCCCCAAAAGAACCAAATTCCATGAGGATCTCAGGGAAGGGTTTTTAAGGGCAAGATGAAAGGGAGTAGCAGGCTGGATAATTATTTCATGTACAATTTCCTAACTGGTTGCAGGTGAAGTAACAGAGTGTCACAGTGATTAACATATTCAATCCTTAGGCCCCAGCTGGTCTGTTGGCTATATGTTCAGAGTCATCATGCAGTTAGTTTCTTTCATCTGACGAGGGGTTTTGTACCTGCAAAATGACACAGAAATGTGTATCAGACACTATTATCTATGTCCTTCTGTTCTTAGTTGCTCAGTCGTGTGTGACTCTTTGCGAGCCTGTGCACTGTAGCCCATCAATCTCCTTCATCCATGGGGGCTCACTAGGCCACTATACTGGAGTGGGACTGAGTTGCCATGCCCTCATCCAGAGGATTTTCCCAACCCAGGGATTAAACCCGGGTCTCCCACATTGCAGGTGGATTCTTTACCATCTGAGCCACCAGGGAAGCCATGTCCTTCTGGAAGGACTAAAGAGTCTATGATTCTGCTATATGGCTGATCTGAACTGTTCCCAGTTCTCTTGGCCCAGCTGCTATATTTTGTTATTAATGCTCATAATCTTCAAATCATTAATTCTTAAGCTAGTCTTTTGTAACTCAGAGGAGGCCTGGGAGACTAAATCAAAGTACAAATAAGAGGTAGACAGGCAGAAGACATGAGACGTGGGAAACAGGATGGTCCCATAGGATCCTGCTGTTGCCAGGTGATATGTTATGGTATAAAAATGATTAATTAAATATAAAAAGACAATTATCTGAAGACTTTCACATATCTTATCAGTATGCTTTAAACTGATACTATAATTTATTATAATTCAGGGATGTTTATAGTTATACCATGTCCAATTTCTTGTTGTAACTCTCTTTACACCAACTTATTCCTAAACCATCAGCAAAATAATTTTTCCAACAAGTTGTTAAAATGAATGAAATAATTTCCACATTTAATCAGAAAATGAGGCAAAAGATCTGGATTCTGCCCTTTACATCTCCATCAGGTTGCTTGCTCACCAATCAGATCACTAACGGAAAGACTATCCCAGGTATAAACTAAAAAAGGCAATTGCTTATTATGCTGTCATATTGTATAAAATATTCAAATAACTCTGAGGAGCCTTTTATCAAGAAAACTATTCCTAGGTTGAGAGATTATTTTAAGGTATGCAAAAGTTTTCAAATGTCGATTCAAGATTTAAGATCATCTTTTCTATGGTTTCATGTCAAAAACATGAAATAAGCTAGTATACTTTTCAAAATATTCAATTTCACAAAGAAAATTTATGAAAAAGAAAAAGCTCATGATTGCATATGGGAAATAAGCTCAACAAAGAGTAATTAAAAATCCCACTTATTCCATGAAGAGTTTCCTGGGTAGTCTATTTTCGTCTGTTTTCTACTACTCTGTACTTCCTTGGTAAATATAAATTTATATAACAGGATTCTGAATTTATACATGCTCATCTTTAATTGTTTTTTTAATGTTTGCCATTTGTGAAAATCTTGTTTCTCTCATTATGGTATTAGGACTTTGAAGAATAACCTGTACTAAAATATGTAATTAATAGTAAATGATTAAAAATAAGCAATTAGAAAATTCCTTATTTATTGATGAAAATATATTCTAGCATGTGAATTATATGCAAACATATAAAGTGTTGATGCAGTATTCAAATATAATTAATTTTGAAAAAAAATCCATCCATTTTATATTTTAACAAAGTTAACCAATATTGCTTCATATACATAGGGGCAATTTACTAAGAATAAAAATTATAAAACAGACCTAGATGCTGATGGGGATAGTCACTGCATTTATCTTTGAAAAAATTAATATATAACATACAACTGATCAGGTGAAAAACATTTTTACTCCATTAGTGTAACATTCATAAAAAAGAGTCAACTAACTTTGAATTCACAAGGATTTGAGTCAATCAATACTTCAGTTAGCTACAAAAATTCATAAGAATTGTTTCCAACCTCCTGTTCAGATCAATTGCTCAATCATGTCTGACTGTTAGTGATCCCGTGGGCTGCAGCATGCCAGTGTTCCCTGTCCATCACCACTCCCATGCTTGCTCAGACTCATGTCCAGAGTCAGTGATGCTATCCAAACGTCTCATCCTCTGTTGCCCCCTTCTCCTTGTGCCTTCAATCTTTCCCAGCATCAGGGTCTTTTCCAATGAGTCAGTTCTTTGCATCAGATGGCCAATGTATTGGAACTTTAGCTTCAGCATCAGTCCTTTCAACAAATGCTGCTGCTGTTAAGTTGCTTCAGTTGTGCCTGACTCTGTGCAACCCCATAGACAGCAGCCCACCAGGCTCCCTTGTCCCTGGGATCCTCCAGGCAAGAACACTGGAGTGGGTTGCCATTTCCTTCTCCAATACATGAAAGTGAAAAGTGAAAGTGAAGTCACTCAGTCGTGTCCAACTCCCAGTGATCCCATGGACTGCAGCCTATCAGGAATCTCTTCCCATGGGATTTTTCAGACAAGAGTACTGGAGTAGGTTGCCACTGCCTTCTCCAATATGGTATTTTGGAATGAATATTCAGGACTGATTTCCTTTAGGATTGACTTGTTCGATCTCCTTGCAGTCAAAGAGACTCTGGAGTCTTCTCCAACATCACAGTTCAAAAGCATCAATTCTTCACGCTCGCTTTCTTAATGGTCCACCTCTCACATCCATACGTAACTACTGGATAAACCATAACTTTAACTAAACGGACCTTTGTCATTTCCAAACTTATTGATATATAATTGATACATAATATTATATAAGCTTAAGATGTACAACATGATTTTATACAGTAATATACTGTGAAATGTCTGCCACAATAGGGATAAGTAACAGCCATTACCTCACATAGTTACCATATTTGTTTTTCGTAGGTGAAATCATTAATATCTATTCTCTTAGCCACATTCAAATGTATAATAAAGTATTGATAACTATAGTCACCATGTTATAATTAGTTTTCTAAAATGTATTCATCTTATAATGGGAAATGTATACCATTTGACCCTGGAGAAGGTGATGGCACCCCACTCCAGTACTCTTGCCTGGAAAATCCCATGGATGGAGGAGCCTGGTGGGCTGCAGTCCATGGGGTCGCCGAGAGTCGGACACGACTGAGAGACTTCCCTTTCACTTTTCACGTTCATGTATTGGAGAAGGAAATGGCAACCCACTCCAGTGTTCTTGCCTGGAGAATCCTAGGGACGGGGGAGCCTGGTGGGCTGCCGTCTGTGGGGTCGCACAGAGTCGGACACAACTGAAGAGACTTAGCAGCAGCAGCAGCAGCATGCCATTTGACCACCTTGGTCATTCATTCCTGAAAATAATCATTCTACTCTCTGTTTCTATTGGCTTAGTTTTTGTTTTTGTTTTTAATCATACATATAAATGAGATCATGCAGTATTTGTCTTTCTATGACTTAGTTTACTTATAGTGCCCTCAAAGTTCTTTATTATTGCAGGAAATATCAGGATTTCCTTCTGTTTATGTTTTAGTAACTATCCATTGTATATGTGTATCACATCTTAATTATCCATTCACCCATCAACAAATACTTAGGCTATTTCCATATCTTGGCCAGCATAGCGTTGTAATGAACATGGTAATAGAGAAAGCACTTCAAGATCCTGATTTTATTTCTTTGATATATACTCAGGTGTAGGATTACTAGATTATATAGTAGTTCTACTTTTAATTTTTAGAGTACTCCATACTGTAGTGGAGTGGCTATAGTTTTCCATAGTGGCTGTCCCAAAAACACTTTCACCAAATGGTGCATAAGGATTCTGCTTCCTCCATATCCTTGTCCAATACTTGCTATATATTGTCTTTTTAATAACAATGATTCTAAAAGATATAAGGTAATATATCACTGTGGTTTTGATTTGCATTTTTCTGATGATTAATGATATCAAGGATCTCTTTGTGTACCCAGTACCCATTTGCATGCATTCTTTTGGGAAAAAAAAATCCATTTAAGGCCTTTGCTCATTTTAAAGTGGATTTTTTGTTTGTTTGCTTTGCTATTGAGTTGTATGAGTTCCTTATATATTTTGGATATTAACCTCTTATCAGATATATGAATTACAAATATTTTCTCTTATTCTTTAGGTAGTCTTTTCATTTTGTTTATTACTGTTTGTTATGAAGAAGCTCAATTTGAGTCTCCTGCATTGCTGGCAGATTCTTTAACTTCTGAGCCACCAGGGAACCTAGTTTAACATAGTTCCACTTATTTATCTTTGTTTTTGTGGGTACACTTTGGGTGTTATATTCAGAAAATCATTGTCAAGACTAATATCAAGGAGATCTTCTCCAGGGTTTGCTTCTATGAGGTTTCTTATTTTAGGCCCATGTTTAACTATTTAAGCCATTTCAAGTTTATTTTTGTAAGTGGTGTAAAACAGAGGTTCAATTTCATTCTTGTGATTATGATTATTCACTTTTCCCAACACCATTTAGTAAAGAGATTGCTCTGTTCCAATAGAGTATAACTGGCTTTCCTGCCAAGCAATAGTATTTAAGAGTTAATTTCTGGGCACTCAATTCTATTCCGTTGATCAATGTTTCTGCTTTTATGCTAGTACACCACTGTTTTGACTACAATAGTTTTATGATATAGCTTGAAATCAGTTAGTGTAATGCCTCCAGCTTTGTTCTTCTTTTTCAAGATAGCTTTAATTATTTGTGATCTTTGATGATTCCATACAAATCTTAGGATGTTTATATTTGTGTGAACATACCATTGACATTTTGATAAGGATTACCACAAATTCATAGGTAGCTTTGGGCTTCCCTGGTGGCTCAGATAGTAAAGAATCTGCCTGTGGTGTGGGAGACCTGGGTAGATCCCTGGGTCAAGAAGATCCCATAGAGAAGGGAATGGCTACCCATTCCAGTATTCTTGCCTGGAAAATGCTAAAATTCATGAGGTTGCAAAGAGTCAGACATAACTGGGCAATCAACCCTTCCACAGGCAGCTTTGTGTAGTATCAACATTTTAGCAATATTAATTTTGAAATGCATAAACATGGAATATCTTTAATTCCATCTTCTTTAATTTCTTTCATCAAAATCTTAGTTTTCAGTATATAAATATTTCACCTCCATAATTAAATTTAATATTAAGTACTATGTTGTATTTGCTATTGTAAATGGAGTTGCTTTTGGTATTTTTTAGATAACTTGTCATTTATGTATAAAAATATAATCCTATATACTGCTGTAGAAGAGTCTTGAGAGTCTCTTGGACTGCAAAGAGATCAAACCAGTCAGTCCTAAAGGAAAGCAACCCTGAATATACTTTGGAAGTACTGTTGCTGAAGCTGAAGCTCTAATACTCTGGCCAGCTTATGCAAAGAGCCGACTCATTGGAAAAGACCCCATTGCTAGGAAAGGGCAAAGAGAATGGGGTGGCAAAGGATAAGATGGTTAGATAGCATCACTGACTCAAGGGACATGAATTTGAGCAAACTCTGAGAGATTGTTGAGGACAGAGGAGCCTGGTGTGCTACAGTCTATGAGGTCATGAGAAGTTAGACACGACTTAGTAATTAAACAGCAACTATATATATATATTTCTCTTACCTTGGATGTGGGGTATCTCTTAATGGCTGCTCCAGCAAAGCACAGCTGCTGCTCCTTACCTTGGACTAGGGGTATCTCCTCACAGCCGTCCCTCCTGACCTTGAACATGGAGTAGCTCCTATCAGCCCTCCTGCGGCTGTGCAGCCACTGCTCCTTGGACATGGGCTTGCTCCTCTCAGCTGCCTCCCCTGACCTCAGGTGTGCGGTAGCTCATCTCGGCCACTGCCGGTGACCTCGGACGTGGGGGGTGGGGGGCGCTCCTCTAGGCCACTTCTGTGCCATCACATCTTGGCACTCTCAGTCGCCACCTCTGACCTTGGGTGAGGGATAGCTCTTCTCAGCCACACTTCTGCCCAGTCTGACACAGCCGGTGAGCTTCTGTGTGGTCCCTCCCGGCCAGTGTGCTTCTGCTGAAGCCAGCACATCAAAGGTAAGAGAAACCCAAGTAGGACGGTAGGTGTTATGAGAGGGCATCCGAGGGCAGACACATTGAAACCATACTCACCGTAAACTAGCCAATCTGATCAAATGGACCACAGCCTTGTTTAACTCAATGAAACTATGCCATGCTGTGTGAGCCACCCAGGATGGGCAGGTTGTGGTGGAGAGGTCTGACAGAATATGGTCCACTGGAAAAGGGAATGGCAAACCACTTCCGTATTTTTGCCTTGAGAACCCCATGAACAGTATGAAAAGGCAAAAAGATAAGACACTGAAAGGGGAACTTCGTGGGTCAGTAGGTACCAATATGCTACTGGAGATCAGTGGAGAAACAACTCCAGAAAGAATGAAGGGTTGGAGCCAAAGCAAAAACAGTACTGAGTTGTGGATGTGACTGGTGATAGAAAGATGCTATAAAGAGCAATACTGCATAGGAACCTGGAATGTCAGATCCATGAATCAAGGCAAATTGAAAGTGGTCAAACAGGAGATGGCAAGAGTGAAAGTCAACATTCTAGGAATCAGCTAACTAAAATGGACTGGAATGGGTGAATTTAACTCAGATGACCATTATATCTACTACTGTGGGCAAAAATCCCTTAGAAGAAATGGAGCAGCCACGATGGTCAACAAAAGAGTCTGAAATGCAGTACTTGGATGCAATCTCAAAAACGACAGAATGATCTTTCTTCGTTTCCAAGGCAAATCATTCAATATCACAGTAATCCAAGCCTGTGCCCCAACGTTGAAGAAGATGAAGCTGAACGGTTCTATGAAGACTTATAAGACCTTTTAGAACTAACACCCCCCAAAAGATGTCTTTTTCATTATAGGGGATTGGAATGCAAAAGTAGGAAGTCAAGAAACACTTGGAGTAACAGGTAAATTTGGCCTTGGAGTACAGAATGAAGCAGGGCAAATGCTAATAAAGTTTTGCCAAGAGAATGCACTGGTCATAGCAAACACCCTCTACCAACAACACAAGAGACGACTCTACACACAGACATCACCAGATGGTCAACACGGAAATCAGATTGATTATATTCTTTGCAGCCAAAGATGGAGAAGCTCTATACAGTCAGCAAAAACAAGACTGGGAGCTGACTGTGGCTCAGATCATGAACTCCTTATTGCCAAATTCAGGCTTAAACTGAAGAAAGGGAAAGCCACCAGACCATTCAGGTATGACCTCAATCAAATCCCTTATAATTATACAGTGGAAGTGAGAAATAGATTTAAGGGCCTAGATCTGATAGACAGAGTGCCTGATAAACTATGGATGGAAGTTCGTGACATTGTACAGGACACAGGGATCAAGACCATCCCCATGGAAAAGAAATGCAAAAAGCAAAATGGCTGTCTGAGGAGGCCTTACAAGTAGCTGTGAAAAGGAGAGAAGTGAAAAACAAAGGAGAAAAAGAACGCTATAAACATCAGAATGCAGAAATCAATGCAAAGAAATAGAGAAAAACAACAGAATTGGAAAGACGAGAGACCTCTTCAAGAAAATTAGAGATACCAAGGGAACATTTCATGCAAAGATGGGCTCAAATAAAGGACAGAAATGGTATGGATCTAACAGAAACAGAAAATATTAAGAAGAAGTGGCAAGAATACACAGAAGAACTGTATGAAAAAGAGCTTCACGACCAAGATAATCTCAATGGTGTGATCATTCACCTAGAGCATGGCATCCTGGAATGTGAAGTCAAGTGGGCCTTAGAAAGCATCACTAGAAACAAAGCTAGTGGAGGTGATGGAATTCCAGTTGAGCTATTTCAAATCCAGAAAGATGATGCTTTGAAAGTGCTGCACTCAATATGCCATCAAATTTGGAAATCTCAGCAGTAGCCACAGGGCTGGAAAAGGTCAGTTTTCATTCCAATCCCAAAGAAAGACAATGCCAAAGAATGTTCAAACTACCGCACAATTGCACTCATCTCACATGCTAGCCAGACTTCAACAGTGCGTGAAATGTGAACTTATAGATGTTCAAGCTGGTTTTAGAAAAGGCAGAGGAACCAGAGATCAAATTGCCAACATCAACTGGATCATGGAAAAAGCAAGAGAGTTCCAGAAAAACATCTATTTCTGCTTTCTTGACTATGCCAAAGCCTTTGACTGTGTGGATCACAATCAACTGTGGATAATTCTGAAAGAAATGGGAATACCGGACCATTTGATCAGCCTCTTAAGAAACCTATATGCAGATCAGGAAGCAACAGTTAGAACTGGACATGGAACAACAGACTGGTTTCAAATAGGAAAAGGAGTACTCAAGGCTGTATATTGTCACCCTGCCCATCTAACTTATATGCAGAGTACATCATGAGAAACACTGGGCTGGAAGAAGCACAATCTGGAATCAAGATTGCCAGGAGAAATACCAATAACCTCAGATATGCAGATGACACCATCCTTATGGCAGAAAGTGAAGAGGAACTAAAAAGCCTCTCGATGAAAGGGAAAGAGGGGAGTGAAAAAGTTGTCTTAAAGCTCAACATTCAAAAAATGAAGATCATGGCATCTGGTCCCATCACTTCATGGGAAATAGATGGGGAAACAGTGTCAGACTTTTGTGGGGGGGGTGGCCTCCAAAATCACTGAAGATGGTGATTGCCGCCATGAAATTAAAGGACACTTTTCCTTGGAAGGAAAGTTATGACCAATCTAGATAGCATATTGAAAAACAGAGACATTACTTTGCCTGCAAAGGTCCGTCTAGTCAAGGCTATGGTTTTCCATTCTAAATGAAATCAGTCCTGGCTTCTTTTGGGAAGGAATGATGCTAAAGCTGAAACTCCAATACTTTGGCCATCTCATGTGAAGAGTTGACTCATTGGAAAAGACTCTGATGCTGGGAGGGATTAGGGGCAGGAGGAGAGGGGGACGACTGAGGATGAGATGGCTGGATGGCATCACCAACTCGATGGACGTGAATCTGAGTGAACTCCTGGAGTTGGTGATGCACAGGGAGGCCTGGTGTGCTGCCATTCATGGGGTCGCAAAGAGTCGGACATGGCTGAGTGACTGATCTGAATTGAACTGAAGGATGAAAGAGCACATAAACCACGGAGCGTCTTGGAATGCAGGATTGGAAAAACTTGACCCTTATCATCCTTCTCCCCTCTCCCCCATTCTGTTACTTTTAGTGGAACAATATAATGGAGAAGGTATGTGCCCAACTCTTCCCCCACCCAGTATACATACCTCATCCAATCAGCAAATTACCAGCAAGACCCCTGTCCCACTCCTTGTACCCTGTATATAAAAGTGGACTAAGGACCCTTGTTCAGTGTCAGTTCTCCCTTGAGATTGCCTACTGTTCTAACAGCATCTCCCACAGTAATAACCTTTATTTCTCTCTCATTCTGTCTCATGTATGGAAATTCTTTTCCAAACTGCACAGAACCATGACACATTTTTAACTTAAAAACCTTCATGCAGCTAGAAACAAATCCAGCTACACAGTTACAGAGGCAGGGAGCAAACAGCAGAAACAGAACAATCAGGATTATTGAAATTAGGATAGTTTTTCACCATGAGAAGCTAGTTAACATATCCCAAAATGAAGTGACTAGGCTTCAGGAGTATACATAGCCTAAATCATCTTGTTCAGGTGTTTAGCTGAGTAACATTAGTGCTCATTTCTGGTATATATGTACAACCCTGGGTATGAATAATGGCACAAATTCCTCCATGTGCAGCTATTAAAATAGACAAATCTGTTTTGTAAAACCACCTTTCTAATTTGTGTTTGCTCAGCATAAAGGGCTCGAATAGCTTTTTAAGACTCTTGTAAATCCTCTTGAGTAAAATTAGCCAGAGCATCAACTCATAGCATAACGTCTGTAGTTCCCAGAAAGGGAAAAATTACTCCAGCCAAATAATCATACCAGTGAAATACAAACATTGCCCAATGAGTTCTAAGGTGTGACAAATTAGCAGGTTTCTCCGGAAGCTCTGCAAATATGAATCCATGAGTAAACACTAGACCTAGGGTTCATCTCCCTATCTAGCCGGGGGAAGTCACACAAATAGGTAAGAGTCACATATCCAGTAGGTCTCATTTGGAGCAAGTCAGTGTGACAGTGATCCAGTCCCAATCAGTGTCTGGCCAGGCAAAAGGAAGACCTGAACTGGGATTGGAAGACATGGGAATAATTACATTGCATATATTGCCTGAGGTAAAAATCGCAGTTGTTTCCAGTCATTATAATTAAGCTATCAGCTAACTTCTGGGGATGGCTTTATTTGTTCCCCACATATGGGGGCATATGATATTAGGCAGCCCTTTTCAGTTGTTAGCCATATTCCATACTTGTTAACCTCATTCCATATTTGATAAACATCAGGTAAAAAGCCATAAGATCTAGATTCATCTACCTTCTTATGTGCAACAAAATAGTGATTATACCAAGACAATGCCTAATGAAAGTCAAAAGTCACTTCTAGCCATAGATAAAGTACAAAGTATTGCACCAGTCCATTTTAGGATTGTTAGATGTCATCAGATTAAGAAGAGGTATCATATATGATTACTGTTGGCATGGGTAGTCATGGACTTGGAGAAAGTTCTTTCCCTGAAGTGAAAATGCCCACCACAGGAAGCCTTCCACTGACAAAAAGACTGCTCTGCAGACTCAGCAATTAAACCAACTGTGGGATGTGGCATAGGAGTGAGCCCAGGACAGGAAGGCCTTGTCTTGAGGGTCAAACGACAGACTCAAGATTTTCGGAGTCAGCAGAAACAGGCCCACATAGATTATCAGGCCCATTTGAAAAGTAAAAAAGTAAAAGCATAGAGAATAAAGACATAAAATGACATCCCTTAGCACTGGTTAGTGTGTCACTTCTTAACCTGAGTGTGGTAACCCCATCAATCAATTCCTGGCAGTTTGACAGCTGTGGGAGAAGAAAGAAAAACCTGGTAAGGACCTTTCAGAGAGGCTCTAGGGATTGCCCCCTTAGATCCCAATGTCTTTACCAGGAACTCAGCTCCTGGCTCAAACAGAGGATTGTTTGACTCACAGGCTGGGTCAGGAGTCACCTCCCAGAGTTCCTGTATTGTTTGTTGAAAAGTTGAAAGTTGAGTTACATAATTAGATAATTCCAAGGCTTCACGGTCTATAACAAGGTCTGTGCATAAGAAGTGCCTTCCATAAATATATTCAAAGGGGGACAGTCCCTTCTTTTGGGGGGCAGTCTGAGCCCTCATTAAAACTATGGGTAAAACTTTAAGCCAATTGCCTTATGTCTTTTGAGTTAATTTACCTAGATGTTTCTTAATAATGTCATTAGCCTTTTAAAACTTTTCTGAGGTTTGAGCTTTCCAGGAACAGTGTAAGTGATATTCTATTCCTAGAGCTTTTTGACACCCTCTGAGTTACAACAGCTTTATAGGCAGAGCTATTGTCACTCTGAAGGCTCCCCAGCAGCCCAAACCTGGAAATGATTTCATGGATTAAAATTCTTACAACTTCCTTAGCCTGCTCACTACAGCAGGGAAAATCTTCAGTCCATCCAGTAAAGCTATCTACCCACACTTGTAAGCAAGAAAATCCATTTGCTTTTGGCATATGAGTAAAATCAATTTCCCACTTCTCTTCAGGATATTTTGCACTTTGTTGTAACCAAGATTTTGCTAGTTTTTCAGTCTTTGGGTTATTTTTCTGACAGACCTCATGTCTCTTGATAATGTTCTTTAAAGTCTTCATTACATTTTTTATCTTCAAACAGATGAGAATCCATCTGGCAAGTGCTCTCAATGCCTAAATGAAAACTTTGGTGTAAACCCTTCTGAATTTTCCATTGAGCATTTTCAGCAATTATTTATAGTCCATCCTCAGACTGTAAACATCCTTTACTAGTGATCTTTGATCCTTTTTTCTCATATCTTTCAAATTCTTCATCAGTATATCGTGGCTTCTCCTGTTCAACAGGACCTGTCCAGATCAAAGGTGTCTGTAGTGAAGAGGTTTCCTAAAGTGTTGCCTTTCTAGCATGGCAGTCAGCCAGCTGATTACCTCCAGCTACTTCACTCCTGTCCCTGCTATGCACTTTGCAGTGCATAATGTCTACTTCTTTAGGAAAATATACAGCAGTTAAGAGTCTCTCAATTCAGTTCAGTTCAATCACTCAGTTGTGTCCAACTTTTGTGTCCCCATGGACTGCTGCATGCTAGGCTTCCCTGTCCATCACCAAAACCTGAAATGTGTTCAAACTCATGTCCATCAAGTTGGTGATGCCATACAACCATTTTATCCTCTATTGTCCCCTTCTCTTCCTACCCTCAATCTTTCCCAGCATCATGGTCTTTTCATATGAGTCAACTCTTCATATCAGGTTGCCAAAGTATTGGAGTTTCAGCTTCAGTATCAGTCCTTCCAATGAATATTCAGGATTGATTTCCTTTAAGATTGACTGGTTTGATCACCTTTTAGTCCAAGGGATGCTCAAGAGTCTTCTCCAGCACCACAGTTCGTCAATTCTTCGGCACTCAGCTCTCTTTATAGTCCAGCTCTCACATACGTACATGACTACCAGAAAACCATAGCTTTGAATAGATGGACCTTTGTCAGTAAAGTAATGTCTCTGATTTATAATATGCTGTCTAGTTTGGTCATTCATAGCTTTTTTTCCAAGGAGCAAATGTCTTTCAGTTTCATGGCTGCAGTCACCATCTGCAGTGATTTTGGAGCTCAAGAAAACAGTTTGTCACTGTTTCATTTCCCCATCTACTTGCCATTAAGGGGTATGACCAGATACCATGATAGTTGCTTTTTGAATGTTGAGCTTTAAGCCAGCTTTTCCACTCTTCTCTTTCACTTTTATTAAGAGGCTCTTTAGTTCCTCTTTGTTTTCTGTCATGAGGGTGGTACCATATGCATATCTGAGGTTATTGATATTTCTCCCAGCAATCTTGATTCCAGTTTGACTTTCATCCAGTCTTACATTTTGCATGATGTACTCTGTATATAAGTTAAATAGGCAAGGTGACAATGTACAGTCTTGATGTACTCCTTTCTCAATTTGGAACCAGTCTCTTGTTCCATGTCTTGTTCTAATTGTTGCTTCTTAACCTGCATACAGATTTCTCAGAAGCCAGGTAAGGTGGTCTGGTACACTCATCTCTAAGAATTTTCCTCAGTTTGTTGTAATCCACCCAGTCAGAAGCTTTAGCATAGTCAATGAAGTAGTAGTAGAATTTTTTTTTTTTATTTCTGGAATTCTCTTGCTTTTTCTACAATTCAACGAATGTAGGCACGTAAAAGTCTCTCAATCTCTTTGAAATGCTTAATAGGTTCTCCTGTTGCATTTTAAATTGTCTTTCTTTCCATGTTGCAGCATAGACGTAAAAACTCAAATAAGTATACTTAGAATCAGTGTACATATGTACTCACTGCTCTTAGATTAACTCAAGAACTCCGGTCAAAGTCACAAGTTCTACTAGCTGAGCACTCATTCCCGGGGAGGTGGGGGTTATTCTTTAGAAGAAGACTTTGCTTCTAAAACCTATTCCAACATCTCCAGGGTGTAACCAGCTTTCCATTTCCCATCCTTAACAAAAGAATTGCCATCTATATATATTTTCATGTCAGGATTGTTTAATGGGGTATCCATTAAAATCTTCCTGAGATGCATAAAGTTAAAAATTGGGAAAATTCATGAATGTGTGTTTTATTTTACTTTTCAGAAAGGAAAGTGGCAGGATTAAATTTCCACAGACTTCAAGCTTACGTATTGATCCTTCTATCAGTTCAGTTCAATCTCTGAGTCGTGTCTGACTTTTTGTGACTCCATGAACTGCAGCATTCCAGACTTCCCTGTCCATCACTAATTACCATGTTTGATCAAACTCCATAATCGGTGATGCCATCCAACCATCTCATCCTCTGTCATCCTTTTCTTTTCCTGCCTTTAATTTTTTCCCAGCATCAGGGTTTTTTTCCAAGGAGTCAGTTCTTTGCATCAGGTAGCCAAAGTATTGTAGCTTCAGCTTCACCACCAGTCCTTCCAATGAATATTCAGGACTGATTTCTTTTAGGATTGACTGGTTTGATCTCCTTGAAATCCAAGGGACTCTTAGAGTCTTTTCCAACACCACAGTTCATCAATTTTTTGGCACTCAGCTTTCTTTATAGTACAACTCTCACATCCATACATGAGTACTGAAAAATCATAACTTTGACTAGACGAACATCTGTTGGCAAAGTAATGTCTCTGCTTTTCAATACGCTTACTAGGTAAGTCATTATCTTTTCTTCCAAGGAACAAGCATCTTTTAATTTCATGGCTTTAGCCACCATCTGCAGTGATTTTGGAGCCCAAGAAAGTAAGCTCTGTCACCATTTCAATTGTTTCCCCAACTACTGGTCGTTAAGTGAGGGACAGGATGCCATGATCTAAGGTCTTTGAATAATGAGTTTTAAGACAACTTTTTTACTCCCCTTTCACTTTCACTAAGGGGGTTTTTAGTTCCTCTTCACTTTCTGCCATAAGGGTGGTGTCATCTACATATCTGAGGTTCTTGAGGTTTTTCCTGGCAATCTTGATTTCAGCCTGTGCTTCATCCAGCCTGGCGTTTCAAATGATGTACACTGCATAGAAGTTAAATAAGCAGGGTGACAGTATACAGCCTTGAAGTAAACCTTTTCTAATTTGGAAGCAGTCTGTTGTTTCATGTCCGGTTAAATGGTTGCTTGGCCTGCATACAGATTTTTCAGGAGGCAAGTAAGGTGGCCTGGTATTCCTATCACATTAAGACTTTTCTGCAGTTTGTTATGATCCACACAGTCAAAGGCTTTGGCATAGTCAATAAAGCAGAAGTAGATATTTTTCTGGAACTCTCTTGTTTTCTCTATGACTCAGCAGATATTGGCAATTTGATCTCTGTTTCTTCTGCCTTTTCTAAATCCAGCTTGAACATCTGGAAGTTATCAGTTGATGTACTGCTGAAGTCTCACTTGGAGAATTTTGAGTATTACCTTGCTAGCATGTGAGATGAGTGCAATTGTGTGGTAGTTTGAACATTCTTTGGCATTGTCTTTCTTTGGGATTGGAATGAAAACTGACTTTTTCCAGTTCTGTGGTCACTGCTGAGTTTTCCAGATTTGCTGGCATATTGAGTGGAGCGCTTTCACAGCATCATCTTTTAGGGTTTGAAATAACTCAATTCCATCACCTCTGCTAGCTTTGTTCTTAGTGGTGCTTCAGAAGGCCAACTTGACATCACATTCCAAAATATCTGGCTCTAGGTAGATGATCACACCACAGTGGTTATCTGGTTCAAGAAGATCTTTTTTGTATAGTTCTTATGTGTATTCCTAGGGCTTCCCAGATGTCTCAGTGGTAAAGAATTTTCCTGCCAAGCAGGAGACCTGGGTTCAATCCTTGGGTTGGGAAGATCCCCTGAAGAAGGGACTGGTTACCCACTCCAGTATTCTGGCCTAGAGAATTCCATGGAGAGTCCATGGGTGTCACAAAGAGTCGGACCTGACTGAGTGACTTTCACTTTCACTTTCTGTGTATTCTTGCCACCTCTTCTTAATATCTTCTGCTTCTCTTTGGTCCAATCCATTTCTGTCCTTTATTGCCCCCATCTTTGCATGAAATGTTCCCTTGGTATCTCTAATTTTCTTGATGAGAGCTCCAGTATTTCCCATTCTATTGTTTTCCTCTATTTCTTTGCATTGATCATTGAGGATGGCTTTCTTATTTCTCCTTGCTATTCTTTGGAACTCTGCATTCAAATGGAGGTATCTTTCCTTTTCTCCTTTGCCTTTAGCTTCTCTTCTTTTCTCAGCTATTTGTAATGCCTCCTCAGACAACAATTTTTCCTTTTTGCCTTTCTTTTTCTTGGGGATGTTCTTGATCACTGCTTCGTGTACAATGTCAGGAACCTCCATCCATAGTTCTTCAGGCACTCTATTTGTTAAAATCCCTTTAATCTATTTGTCATTTTCACTATATAATCATAAGGTGTATGATTTAGGTCATACCTGAATGGTCTAGTGATTTTTCCTACTTTCTTCATTTGAGGTGTGAATTTGGCAATAAGGACTCATGATCTGAGCTACAGTCAGCTCCCAGTCTTGTCTTTACTGACTGTATAGAGCTTCTCTATCTTTGGCTACAAAGAATATAATCATCTGATTTTGCTATTGACCATCTGGTGATGTTCATGTGTAAGTCTTCTCTTATGTTGTTCGAAGAGAGTGTTTGCTATGACCAGTGTGTTCTCTTAGTAAAACTCTGTTAGCTTTTGCCCTGCTTCATTTTGTACTACAAAGCCAAATTTACCAGGTATCTCTTGACTTCCTTCTTGTGCATTCCTGTTCCCTATGATGAAAAGGAAATCATTGTTTGGGTGTTAGTTCTAGAAGATCTTGGAGGTCTTTTTACAGCCATTCATCTTCAGCTTCCTGTGGATTACTGGTTGGGGCATTGACTTGGATTACTCTGATTTTGAATGGTTTCCCTTGGAAACCAACAGAGATCTTTCTGTCAATTTTGAGTTTGCACCCACTTCAGCCTTTTTTGTTGGTGATGAGGGCTACTCCATTTCTTCTAAGGGAATCTTGCCCACAGTAGTAGATATAATGATCATCTGAATTAAATTTGCCCATTCCAATCATTTTAGTTCACTGATTCCTAAAATGTCAATGTTCACTCTTGCCATCTCCTGTTTGACCATTTCTAATTTAAATTGATGCATGGACCTAACATTCTATGTTCCTATGCAATATTGCTCTTTACAGCATCAGACTTACTTCCATCACTAGTCGCATCCACATCTGGACATTCTTTTAGCTTTGGCCCCATCTCTTCAGTTTTTTTCTGGATTTAATTTGCCACTCTTTTTCAGTACCATATTGGGCACCTATCAACTAGGGAGTTCATCTTTCAGTTTCACGTCTCTTTGCCTTTTCCTTCTGTTCATGGTATTCTCAAGGCAAGAATACTAAAGGTTTTACCATTTTCTTTGCTGATGGACCACGTCTTTTCAGAACACTTCATCATGACCCTTCCATTATGGGTGGTCCTACATGGCCTGGCTCATATTTTCATTGAATTAGAAAAGGCTGTGGTCCTCCATATGATGAGTTTGATTAGTTTTCTGTGATTGTGGTTTCCATTCTATCTGCCCTCTGACCCATAATGAAAAGAGGGTTACAGAAGCTTCCTGTTGGGAGAGACTGACTGTGAGGGAAACTAGATCTTGTTCTGATGGGCAGTTAAATCTTTAATCCAGTTTTTTTGTTGATCATCAGGACTGTGTTCCCTCCCTGTCATTTGACCTGCGGTCAAACTATGGTGGAGGTAATGAAGATAATGGAGACCTCCTTCAAATGGTCCCATGCAGGCACTACCACACTCATTCCTCCCAATCCTGCAGCAGGCTACCACTGACCCACACCTCCTCCAGAGACTCCTGGACACTCACAGGCAAATCTGGGTTGGTCTCTTGTGGGGGTCACTGCTCCTTTCACCTGGGTCCTGGTGCATGGAAGGTTTTGTTTGTGCCCTCCAAGAGTCTGTTTCCCCAGTCCTGTGTAAGTTCTGTAATCAAATCCTACTGGCCTCCAAAGTCAAATCACCTGGGGGTTCTCAGTCCCTTTGCCAGATCCACAAGTTGGGAAATCTGTTGTGGTTCCTAGGACTTCCTTAACAGTGTGAGATTTTCTTTAGTATAATTATTTTGCAGTGTGTGGGTCGTTAGTTGTTGGCTCTGTGGTGGGGCTAATTATGACCTCCTCCAAAATAACTTGTGCCACAGACTGTGTGACCCAAGTAGGGGCACTCAGAGCCCCTGCCCCTGCATCAGGTCACTGCTGACCTGTACCTCCGCAGGACACTCAAAGACAAGTCTGACTCAGTCCTTGAGGGGTCTCTGGTTCCTGGTGCACACAAGGTTCTGTTTGAGCCTTCCAAGTATCTCTGGCTGATATGGGGCTTGATTCTAAATGTGATTTCACCCCTCTTACCATGTTGGTAGGACTTCTCCTTTTCCTTTGGATGTGGAGCATCTTTATCTGGTGGGATCCAACATTCTCCAGTCAATGATTTTTCAGTAGCGAGATGAAAATTTGTGGTTTTCGCAGGAGAAGATGAACACATATCCTTCTACTCTGCCATCTTGATCTCATCTAACAATAATGAATGATATTTAGGAATTAGACTGTCTGTAATCCAAATATTAACTTTAAAGTTTAAGATTCCACTCACATCATGAAAAATCAGTACAATAAGATTTCACCCATTAGTAAACTCAAGAGCTTCAGGGTCAAGCAAAGCAATAGCAATAATTACTCTTAGACAATGTGACCAACTGTAAGAGGTTACATCTAATACTCTACTTAGGTATGCTACAGGTTGCCAGTGAGGCCCTCAGTGTTGTATCCTAACTCCCAAGGCTATTCCCTTCCTTTCAGTGACAAGAAGAAACAATTAAACAATTCTAACCCTCTGGGCAAGCTCACACTGGAAGCTCTAAGAGAACAGTTTGAAGAGAGTTAAAAGCCTTTCAAGTATCAGGAGACCAAACCAGTTTGTCGGTTTGGGATTGCTGAGTTTCAGTTATCAGTTTATATAAAAGCTGGGCAAGTCCCCATAACTAGAATCCAAATGTGGCAGTAACTTGTGATGCCCAAAAATCCTCTCAGTTGTCTCAAAGTATAAAGGAGGGGATGGTTTCAGTTCAGCTCAGTTCAGTCACTCAGTCATGTCCGGCTCTTTGAAACCTTATGGACTGTGGCATTCCAGGCCTCCCTGTCCATCACCAACTCTCAGAGTTGACTAAAACTCATATCCATCGAGTCAGTGATGCCATCCACCCATGTCAGCCTCTGTCGTCCCCTTCTCCTCCTGCCTTCAATCTTTCCCAGCATCAGGGTCTTTTCCAAAGAGTCAGTTCTTCCCATCAGGTGGACAAATGATGAGAGTTTAAGCTTCAGCATCAGTCCTTCCAATGAATGTTCAGGACTAATTTCCTCTATGATGGACTGGTTGGATCTCCTTGCAGTCCAAGGGACTCTCAAGAGACTTCTCCACACCACATTCAAAATCATCAATTCCTCAGTGCTCAGCTTTCTTTACTTTCCAAATCTCACATCCATACATGTCTATGGGAAAAAACAGCTTTGACTAAACAGACCTTTGTTGGCAAAGTAATGTCCGTGCTTTTTAATATGCTGTCTAGGTTGGTCATAACTTTTCTTCCCAGCAGCAATCATCTTTTAATTTCATGGCTGCAGTCACCATCTGCAGTGATTTTCAAGGCCCCCAAAAGAAAGTCTTCCATTATTTTCACTGTTTCCCCATCTATTTGCCCTGAAGTGATGGGAAGAGATGCCATGACTTTAGTTTTCTGAATGCTGAGCTTTAAGCCAACTTTTTCATTCTCCTCTCTCACTTTCATCAAGGGGCTGTTTAGTTCTTCATTTTATGCCTTAAGGGTGGTGACATCTGCGTATCTGAGGTTACTGATATTTCTCCCAGCAAACTTGATTCCAGCTTATGTTTCATCCAGTCCAGTATTTCTCATGAGATACTGTGCATATAAGTTAAATAAGCTGGGTGACCATATACAGTCTTGAAGTAAACTTATCCCAATTTGTAAACAGTCTTTGTTCCATGTGCAGTTCTAACTGTTGCTTCCTGACCTGCATACAGACTTCTCAGGAGGCTGGTCAGGTGGTCTGGTATTCCCATCTCTTTGAGAATTTTACACAGTTGTGAATCACAAAGTCAAGGCTTTGGCATAGTCAGTAAAGCAGAAGTAGATGTTTTTCTGGCCCTCTCTTGATTTTTCAATGATCCAGCAGATGTTGGCAATTTGTTCTCTGGTTCCTCTGCATTTTCTAAATCCAACTTGAACACCTGGAAGTTCATGATTCACATAAAGTTGAAGTCTGACTTTGAGAATTTTCAGCATTATTTTGCTAGCATGTGAGATGAGTGCAACTGTGCAATAGTTTTTAGCATTCTTTGGCATTGCCTTTCTTTGGAAGGAAAACTGACCTTTTCCAGTCCTGTGACCACTTCTGTTTACCAAATTTGTTGTTATTTTGAGTTCAACACTTTCACAGCATCATGTTTTAGGATTCGAAATAGTTCAACTGGAATTCCATCACCTCCACTAGATTTGTTCGTAGTGATACTTCCTAAGACCCACTTGACTTCACATTCCAGGATGTTTGGCTCTAGGTGAGTGATCACACAATCGTGATTATCTGGGTTGTGTAGATAGTTTTTGTATACTTCTGTGTATTATTACCACCTCTTCTTAATATCTTCTACTTCTGTTAGGTCCATAGCATTTCTGTTCTCTTCTGTGCCCATCTTTGCATGAAATTTCCCTTGGTATCTCTAATTTTCTTGAAGAGATCTCTGATCTTTCCCATTCTTTTGTTTTCCTCTATTTCTTTGCATGGATCACTGATGAAGGCTTTCTTATCTCTACTTGCTATTCTTTGGAACTCTCTATTCAAATGGGTATAACTTTCCATTTTTCCTTTGCTTTTTGTTTTTCTTCTTTTCATAGCTATTTGTAATGTCTCCTCAGACAACTATTTTGCCTTTTTGCATTTCTTTTTCTTGGGGAGGCTCTTGATACCTATCTCTTGTACAATGTCATGAACCTCTGTCCATAGTTTGTCAGGCATTCTGTCTATCAGATCTAATCCCTTGAATCTATTTGTCTCTTCCATTGTATAGCCATAAGAGATTTAGTTTTGGTCATACTTGAATGGTCTAGTGGTTTTCCCTACTTTCTTCAATTTACGTCTGAATTTGGCAATAAGGTGTTTATGATCTGAGCCACAGTCAGCTCTTGGTCTTGCTTTCACTGGCTGTGTAGGGCTTCTCTATCTTTGGCTGCAAAGAATATAATTAATCTTAATTTGCTATTGACCACCTGATGATGTCCATGTGTAGAATCATCTCCTGTGTTGTTGGAAGATAGTGCATTCTCTTTGCAAATCTGTTAGCATTTTCCCTGCTTCATTCTGTACTCCAAGACCAAATTTCCCTGTATTGGGGATGGTTTAGTATATATTTAATTATATTGAGGCCTATAGCCCTAGTCCCATCTGATATGATTAGGCCCAGATATTTAACAGATTGTTGACAAAGCTGAGGTTTTCCCTTGATGCCATATAACTGCAGCCAACCAAAAAGGTTAAGAAGTCTTCTGGGACTTATAAGCAAGCTTCCTCCATCTCAGCACAGGACGAATTATCACCTACATATTGTAGCACTGCTGCCTCACAGCTATTAAAGCTTTTTAGATGCCATGACACACTCTGTGAGAATAAGTGAGGACTGTCATGAAACCTCTTGCACAAAACTGTCCAGGTTAGCTGAGAATTTGGCCGAAAAGGATCTTCAAAAGCAAATAAAAATTGGCTTTCTTCTGCCAAAGGTATAGGAAAGAAGGTGAAGGTGAAGTCGCTTAGTCGTGTCCGACTCTTTGTGACCCCGTGGACTGTAACCTACTAGGCTTCTCCGTCCATGGGATTCTCCAGGCAAGAATACTGGAGTGAATTGCCATTTCCTTCTCCAGGAGATCTTCCTGACCCAGGGACTGAATCCAGGTCTCCTGCATTGGAGGCAGACGCCTTAACCTCTGAGCCACCAGGGAAGCCCAAAGTTGGAGTTGCGCCCAAACAGGGAAGAAAGCATCCTTTAAATCAATAACTGATGAATATTTGGCTCATTCAGGAATTTCAGACAATAGAGTATAAGGATTAGACACCATGTAGTGTAAAGAAACCACAGCCTCATTTATTATTCATAAATCTTGAACTAGTCTCCATTTATCATTTGATTTCTGCAAACCCAAAATAGAAGTGTTACATGGACTGTTACAGGGAATTAATAGCCCCTGCTCCTTTAAATTTTCAATGATGGGTTTTAACCCTTCCTTAACCTCAGGTTTCAGTGGTACTGCTTTTAATGAGGAAATAGGTGCAGGTTTGGAGCTTGAAAATGACAGGAAAATCATTTTGTGCTTGACATACCGTTTTTCCATCAGCCCACACTCTAGGGATTATATATTTTTTCAATTAGTGGGTGAGAAAAAGAGGGCTCTATATTCATAAAATCAGAGGTGTGGACCTTGCTCACTATATCCCTCCCCAAAGGGATGAGGGAAACTCTGGCACGATCAGAAACTTGTGTGAAAACAGTGGAGTCCCAGTTGCAATTTGGAGAACAACCGAAATAATAACATCTGACTCATCCAGAGAATCCCATCACGGAAGCAGATCAGGGGGAAAGTGAGCCAGAGGATTCAGTAAGCACAGGGTAAGTTGCTCCAGTGTCTAAAAGGAGATCAATGGATTGACCCCCCAAAGTTATTAATACCCTTGGTTCCTCTGGTGTAATTAGGATGTGTGCTTGTGGGGGGACCCCAGGCACCTTCAACCCTGATAGTCTTGAGAGTCCAACCTCTGGAACCTACACCTCTGGAGTTATTCTCACCTCCATTGTGGTTCTTTTCAGACTGGACATGAAGCTTGGGACATCTTAGAAGCACAGGGCAATCCCACTTGAGGTGACCCTCTTTTCCACACTAATAGCAAGTCCATCACTTTTCACCTTGATCCCTCTGGAAATTTTTCACAGGCTGTTTAAGAGCAGTTCTGACAGCCATTACAAGGGCTTCTGCCTGTTTCTTGGTCTTTCTCTGTCTTTATTCTCCTCATATTCCTTACTATAATAAACCATCTGAGCCGTTTGCACAGATTATCTAAAGACTGATTTAGTCTGCTTTAGTAGCTTATGGTGGATATCTGGAGTCAACTGAGGGAGAAATCTATCTTTTAAGATCACACTTCCCTCTTCACTTTTGGGATCAATTTCAGTGAATTTGTGAATGACTTCCTGCAGTCTATCTAGGAATTTACCAGGTGCTTCCTTCTCTTATGTTTGCCAACTTGGCATAGTTTAAAATCTTAGCATGCAGTCACTTGAGTCCTTCAAGGACACATCTGACAAAATGACTCTGATCCCATCTTCCTTTAGCTGTTTTATAGCCCCAGTCTAGTTCTATGGTTCAGAACACCTGTTTCAGAACACCCTCCCAGTAGGGAGGGTGGCTATCTTGTCCTCCCTCTTCCCTGCTGATTCATTACTAAGCCATTCATCTCAATGGGCAACAGCTTCCTCCAAAACTTGAGCTTTTGAGTCAGTAATTAGTGTCTGTCCAAGGATATGCATCACATCTTTCCAAGTAAGGTCATAAAGCACAGTAACACCTTTAAATGTTCTAATATATTTTTCTGGGTTCTCCAAATAGTCTCCCAGATCTTCCTTAATTCTTTTCATTTCTTGATAAGAAAAGGGCTTATTAACTCTCATAGATTGTTTATTTTTCCTGGTGGGTGCCTCATGAAGAGGCAACAGCTTGTGTGGTTGTTCCTCAGCCTCTCTGGTTGTCCTTTGCATATGATCCCAGGGATAGATTGGAGAAACCTGTTTTTCTTTATCTCTCTGTCTCTTGTCCTCTGTCTCATCCTATATTTCACCCTTAGTTTTAGTTGTCTGAGCTTCTCTTACTTCAGTTGGCTGAGTTTCTATTGAAACCAAAGTAGTCAGAGATTGTTTTGAGACAGGAGTTATTTGGAGCAGTTTAAATTTCAGTTTGAGTTTCTACTGAGATCAAGGCAACTCTTCCTGGAAAGGTTCCTTGACTTTCAGTTTGCTCATTTTGAAGCCCCAGATATGGGGACAAAGTAGGAGGACAGGAGGGATCTGAAGGTTTCATACCCAAATCTGTACCCTTAGATCATAAATCTGCCTGCACGGAGATAAAGGACAGCACATATGCTACTTCGACCCATTTTCCTTGTTTTCTACAGAACCGGTCTAATTTTAAAACAGTGTTACAATTAAGAGACCCTCCAACTGGTCACTATTAACTGTCCTCCAATGGATACCGTGGCCATGCAGTATCACACAGGAAGATCAGGTGTGTCTTCTTTAAGCTCTAAGGATCAAATCTATATTAGTTTTTCAGAGTACAGTTCAAACGAGTGAGGCTAGAATTGCTAGCTCCCGTCTGGGAGAGAGAAACCAGCAGCGACAAGTCCCTTTTTTCTACTGGAGGCATCTCTCCCTTTTCCAGATGGGGGTGGATAGAAGTCATCCACCTAAGCTTCCTTCCCTGGCCAGAGTTAACCTGTCACTTACCAGCAGAGCTGTCCCATCATCGTCCCTCCCCATTCTACCATAGTGGTGAGGTGGAGATGCACCAGGAGTAGACCTGGTGACATCCCAGACTGATGTCCCGTTCCTCACCATTAAAAAATTTCCCTGCCTCTGATGCCACCCAGGGTGCAATCAGAGTAACTTTTTGGAATGCCTCCCAAGCTAAGACTGCTAGGGGAAACATTCTTCTCCCAGGTGCCTGTGCATGGTCCTAAGTATATTCCTGACCACAATAAGACCAGTAAATCATAAATAGGTGAACAAAAAAACAATATGTCCCTTCCAAGCATTATCATACTAGTATAAGTGATAGCAAAAGAGATGGTGAAGGGCCAGTCAATGAGGAAAAAGTGATGTTTGTCCTCAAGTTATTAGGGCCAGTCCTTCCAGTTCATTCACACTGATTCCACAGGAAGAATATCTAAGGAGTTGAGACAAAAACCACCAGAGAGCATTCTCTGGTCCAATAATAGCTGGCTTTACCAAAGGAAGAATCCTACTGTACTTCCAATATGAGTAACTTTTAGCCTGAGAGATGCTTTTAACAAGCTCGACCTTGCTTCCGAACATGCTCCTGTTGTAACTTTTAACTCTTAGCAAGGCTAGGCACTTCCTGACTACCAATCCAAGCTTGGGATCTAAGCACAAGTACACAGAAGCAGCATAGAACACAAGTCCCTTGAAAGTTTATGATTCAGCAGATTAGGTTAGTAGTTTCAATTCCCAAGACAGTTACAAAATCGGCAAAGAGACCAGGAAACATTGACTTAGAAAGGAAAGTTCAGCCCACACATATTGCCCATTTCTGGCCTCTCCTCTCACAGGGTTCTTGGGTGCTTCTTGGCATTGGCAGGTCAGTATAAACCCCTGACAAGGCTCCCCTTTGGGCAGCTGACTTCAGTCATTATGATGCACCATGAAACTGCAGAGCAGAGCTCAATGCTCAGTTCATGGTTAATTCCACATCTTGTTCATGCTGCTTTCGTGCAGACAGGCACACTGTAGAGCCAGTAAAGTACAATAGAAAATGTATTTACTAGGAGAGCAAAGAACTAGAGCTCCAAGCATCCTTACCTTGTCTTGAAGATCCCAGATGAGCAGCCAAGATGAAAGGTTGCAAAAAGGAGCTGTGAACTACACCAGGATACCTGACCTCCAAAAGACAGGATTTCAACCTCGTGTCAGATATGATACTTTATCATTTGAAGCATTTGTGGAATAAAGTTTTATTAATATATAAAGTGGAATGGGTGAATTTACTCAGATGACCATTATATCTACCATTGTGGGCAGGAATCCCTTAGAAGAAATGGAGTAGCCATCCGGGTCAAAAAAAGAGTCTGAAATGCAGTACTTGGATGCAATCTCAAAAACAATAGAATGATCTCTGTTCGTTTCCAAGCAAACCATTCAATATCACAGTAATCCAAGACTATGCCTCAACCAGTAATGCTGAAGAAGCTGAAGTTGAAAGGTTCTATGAAGACCTACAAGACCTTTCAGAACTAACACCCAAAAAAGATGTCCTTTTCATTATAGGGGACTGGAATGCAAAAGTACAAAGTCAAGGAACACCTGGAATAACAGGCAAATTTGGCCTTGGGATATGGGATGAAGTAGGTAAAGGTTAATAGGGTTTTGCCAAAAGAACACACTCGTGATAGCAAACACTGTCTTCCAACATCACAAGAGAAAACTCTACACATGGACATCACCAGATGGTCAACACTGAAATCAGATTGATTATATTAATTGCAGCCAAAGATGGGGAAGCTTTGTACAGTCAGCAAAAAGAAGAGTGAGAGCTGACTGTGGCTCAGATCATGAACTCCTTATTGCCAAATTCAGACTTAAATTGAAGAAAGTAGAGAAAACCACTAAACCATTCAGGTATGACCTAAATCAAGTATGACCTTATGATTATACAATGGAAATTAGAAATAGATTTAAGGGACTAGATAAGATAGAGTGCCTGATGAACTATGATGGAGGTTCATGACATTGTACATGAGACAGGGATCAAGACCATCCCTATGGAAAAGAAATGGAAAAAAGCAAAATGGCTGTCTGGGGAGGCCTTACAAATAGCGGTGAAAAGAAGAGAAGCAAAAAGCAAAGGAGAAAAGGAAAGATATAAGCATCTGAATGCAGAGTTCCAAAGAATAGCAAGGAGAGATAAGAAAGCCTTTCTCCGTGATCAATGCAAAGAAATAAAGGAAAAGAACAGAATGGGCAAGACTAGAGATCTCTTCAAGAAAATTAGAGATACCAAGGGAACAATTCATGCAAAGATGGGCTCAATAAAGGACAGAAATCTATGGACCTAACAGAAACATAAGATTTTAAGAACAGGTGGCAAGAATACACAGAAGAACTGTACAAAACAAGATCTTCATGACCAAGATAATCACGATGGTGTTATCACTCACCTAGAGCCAGACATCCTGGAATGTGAAGTCAAGTGGGTTTTAGAAAGCATCACTATGAACAAAGCTAGTGGAGGTGATGGCATTCCAGTTGTGCTATTTCAAATCCTGAAAGATGATGCTGTGAAAGTGCTGTACTCAGTATGCCGGCAAATTTGGCAATCTCAGCAGTGGCCACAGGACTGGAAAAGGGCAGTTTTCATTCCAATCCCAAAGAAAGGCAATGACAAAGAAGGCTCAAACTACTGCACAGTTGCACTCATCTCACATGCTAGTAAAGTAGTGCTCAAAATTCTCCAAGCCAGGCTTCAGCAATACGTGAACCGTGAACTTCCTGATGTTCAAGCTGGTTTTAGAAAAGGAACCAGAGTTCAAATTGCCAACATCTGCTGGATCATGGAAAAAGCAAGAGAGTTCCAGACAAACATCTATTTCTGCTTTATTGACTATGCCAAAGCCTTTGACTGTGTGGATCATGATAAATTGTGAAACATTCTGAAAGAGATGGGAATACCAGACCACTTGATCAGCCTCTTGAGAAACCTATATGCAGGTCAGGAAGCAACAGTTAGAACCGGACATGGAACAACAAACTAGTTCCAAATAGGAAAAGGAGTACATCAAGGCTGTATATTGTCACCCTGCTTATTTAAATTATGTGCAGAGTACATCAAGAGAAATGCTGGGTCTGAAGAAACACAAGCTGGAATCAAGATTGCCGGGAGAAATATCAATAACCTCAGATATGCAGATGACACCACCCTTATGGCAGAAAGTGAAGAGGAACTATAAAGCCTCTTGATGAAAGTGAAAGAGGAGTGAAAAAGTTGGCTTAAAGCTCAACATTCAGAAAATGAAGATCATGGCATCTGGTCCCATCACTTCATGGAAAATAGATGGGGAAACAATGGCAACAGTGTCAGACTTTATTTTATTTTATTTTATTTTTGGCTCCAAAATCACTGCAGATGGTGACTGAAGCCATGAAATTAAAAGACGCTTACTCCTCGGAAGAAAAGTTATCACCAAACTAGATAGCATATTGAAAAGCAGAGACATTACTTTGCCAACAAAGGTCCGTCTAGTCAGGGCTATGGTTTTTCCCTGTGTCAGAGCTTCCTCTATCCCTTTATACATTCAGTTCAATTCAGTCACTCAGTCTTGTCCAACTCTTTGCAACTCCACGAATTGCAGCACGCCAGGCTTCCCTGTCGATCACCAACTCCTGGAGTTCACCAAACTCATGTCCATCAAGTCGGTGATGCCATCCAGCCACCCCATCCGCTTTCGCCCCCTTCTCCACCTGTCCCCNGATCCAACCAGTGCATTCTAAAGGAGATCAGCCCTGGGTGTTCCTTGGAAGGAATGATGCTAAAGATGACACTCCAGTACTTTGGCCACCTCATGTGAAGAGCTGACTCACTGGAAAAAACTCTGATCCTGGGAGGGATTGGGGACAGGTGGAGAAGGGGGCGAAAGCGGATGGGGTGGCTGGATGGCATCACCGACTTGATGGACATGAGTTTGGTGAACTCCAGGAGTTGGTGATCGACAGGGAAGCCTGGCGTGCTGCAATTCGTGGAGTTGCAAAGAGTTGGACAAGACTGAGTGACTGAATTGAACTGAATGTATAAAGGGATAGAGGAAGCTCTGACACAGGGAAAAACCATAGCCCTGACNGCATCAGAAAGCAGCAGAAAGAGTGACCCCCTTGCTAGTTTTTAGCAAAGATGTTATTTATCTGTTAAAGAATTACGAGAGCTGCATCATGTCCCTGTACCACAACATGCATTTTGAGATAGCATTGGCACAAGATGAGTCATCCCTGGCTGTAAAACAATGACATGAATCTTAAATAAATGCAGATTTTCAAGCAAATGCATAGTTTCATTAACATATCTTAAGAGAACATTTCCAGGAATAAGACAAACTGGTTTGCTGAATCATTATCAGTTAAAGGTTTGAGTTTTACTTCCAAAGGACTTAAAGAAAGGTGGATTCCAAGGCAAATACATAGTCTATTAATATGGCTTAAGAAAAACACTTCCATAAGTAAAATGCATTGGTTAGCTCAAGGTCTGAGAAAAATTAAATTCAGGCAGAACCAGGTGTTGTCATGACAACACAGAATTAAAAAAAAAAGAAAACCTCCTGTTAATTTTGTATAGAAAAGTAAGAATAAAAAAAAAAAAAATCTGCCACTTTTAGTTCACTTCCTCCTGCTGCTTAGGAGAAAAAACAAACAAACAAAAAGTCTGCCACTTGCAGTCTGTTTCTTCCATTTGGAAAATGCTAGCCTGCCTACCTGTTACCCTCTTATAACAGGGATATTGACCTGTAACTTCTTTTTTTTCAGTGTCTTTTTGTAGACTTGAGTAGAGTAATGCTGGTCTTGTAAAATGAGCTTGGGAGCGTTCCCTCCTCTTCAGTTTCTTGGGACTAGTTTTAGAAGGATTAGCATTAATTCTTTAATTTTTGATAGAATTAACAAAACAGTCTATTTCTGAGCTCTGATTTTTTGGGAAGCTTTTAATTCAATCTCATTACTTGTTTTTTGGTATGTTCAGATTTTCTTATTCCTCAAGATTCTATCTCAGTGGACTGTTTATTTATAGAAATTAATTTCTTTTCAGTTCAACTCAGTTCAGTCACTCAGTCATGTATGACTCTTTGTGACCCCATGAACCGCAGCATGCCAGGCCTCCCTGTCCATCACCAAATCCCGGAGTTTAGGTTATCTAATTTGTATATAACAGTTTGTAGCAGCACCTTCTGATTCTTTGCATTTCTGTTGTATTAATCGCAATGTCTCTTTCATTTTTTTATTCGAGCAATCTCTGATTGTTCTTAGATTAGCTAAAGAGTTATCAATTTTGTTTTTCTTTAGAAAATGACTTCATTTTCTTAAACTTCTTTATTTAATTGTTCTTGTCTCAGTTTTATTTCCTTCTGCTCTTGATTTTGCATCTGTTTAATTCTCCTGAATTTCTGTTTTGTCTTTTTTCATGATTTTCATATCTTTATTGAATTTTCACTTTATTTCTGTACTGTGTTCCTGATTTTATTGAATTTTCTTTCTATTTTCTTGTAGCTCTTTGAAATATCTTGTTGTTTTTGTTGTGCTAATCACTTCAGTCATGTCCAACTCTTTGCAATCCCATGGACTCTAGAAAACCAGGCTCCTCCATCCATGGCATTTTCCAGGCAAGAACATTGGAATGGGTTGCCATTTCCTAATCCAAGTGAACTCCTGCACCTAGGAATTGAAACTGTGTCTCTTATGTCTCCTGGATTAGTAGGCAGGATGCTTACCACTAGCACCACCTGAGAAGCCCTGAGGTTTCATAAAGCAACTATTCTGAATTCTTTTTTAAAAATTTATTTATTTTTCAATTGAAGGATAATTGCTTTGCAAAATAGGTATATATATCCCCTTCTTTGAGACTCTCCCTCCCATCTACCTCCCCAACCCACTTCTCTAGGTTGATACAGAGCCCTTTTTTATAGTTTCCTGAGCCATACAGCAATTCCCTGTTGGCTATCTATTTTACATATGGTAATGTATGTTTCCATGTTACTCTCTCCAGACATCTCACACTCTGCTCTCTTCTCCCCATGTCCGTGAGTCTATTCTCTATTGTCTGTTTCTCCATTGCTGCCCTGTGAATAAATGCTTCAGTATCAGTTTTCTAGATTCCATATATATGTGTTAGTATACAATATTTATCTTTCTCCTTCTGACTTACTTCACTCTGTATAATACGCTCTAGATTCATCCACCTCATTAGAACTGACTCAAATGCATTCATTTTTATGACTAATATTCCATTGTTTATATGTACCACAACCTCTTTATCCATTTATCTGTCGATGAACATCTAAGTTGCTTCCATGTTCTAGTTATTGTAAACAGTGCTACAATGAATAATGGGGTACATATGTCTTTTTTCAGTTTTGGTTTCCTCAAGGTATATGCCTAGGAGTTGGATTCCTGAGTCATATGGTGGTTTTATTTGCAGTGTTTTAAGGAATCGCCATATCATCTTCCATAGTGGCTGTTTCAGTTTGCATTCCCATCAATAGTGCAAGAACATTCCCTTTTCTCCACACCCTCTCCAGCATTTATTGTTTGTGGACTTTTTGATGATGGCCATTCTGACCAGTGCAGTTTTGACTTGCACTTCTCTAATAATGAGCAAGGTTGAGCTTTTTTTTTTTTTTTTTTCATGTGTTTGTTAGCCATCTGTATGTCTTCTTTGGAGAAATGTCTGTTTAGGTCTTTTCCCCATTTTTTGATTGGATTGTTTGTTTTTCTGGTCTTGAGTTGTATGAGCTGCTTGTATATTTTGGAAGTTAATCCTTTGTCAGTTGTTTCATTTGCTATTATTTTCTCCAATTCTGGGGGTTGTCTTTTCACTTTGCTTAGTTTCCTTCGGAGAAGGCAATGGCACCCCACTCCAGTACTTTTGCCTGGAAAATCCCGTGGATGGAGGAGCCTGGTAGGCTGCAGTCCATGGGGTCACTAAGAATCGGACACAACTAAGCGAATCCCTTTCACTTTTCACTTTCATGCATTGGAGAAGGACATGGCAACCCACTCCAGTGTTCTTGCCTGGAAAATCCTGGGGACAGGGGAGCCTGGTGGGCTTCCGTCTATGGGGTTGCACAGAGTCAGACATGACTGAAGCCACTTAGCAGCAGCAGCAGCAGCAGAAGCAGAATTTCCTTTGCTCTTCAAAATCTTTTAAGTTTAATCAGGTCCCACCTGTTTACTTTTGTTTTTATTTTCATTACTCTAGGAAGTGGGTCATAGAGGATCTTGCTTTGATTTATGTCACTGAGTGTTCTACCTATGTTTTCCTCTAAGAGTTTTGTAGTTTCTGGTCTTACATGTAGGTCTGGAATCCATTTTGAGTTTATGTTTATGTATGATGTTAGGAAGTGTTCTTGTTTCATTGTTTTACATGTAGCTGTCCAGTTTTCCTAGCACAATTTTTGAAGAGGCTGTCTTTAACCCACTGTATATTCTTGCCTCTTTTATCAAAAACGTGGTACCTGTAGCTACATAAGTTTTTTATGGACTTTCTATATTGTTCTATTGGTCTATATTTCTGTTTTTGTGCCAATATGATGCTATCTGTATGACTATACCTTTATAACATAATCTGAAGTCAGGAAGATTGAGTCCTCCAGCTCCATTCTTCTTTCTAAAGATGGCTTTGGTTATTCAAGATCTTTTGTGTTTCCATATCAACTGTGAAATTTTGTGTTCTAGTTCTATGAAAAATGCCATTGGTAATTTGATAGGGATCACATTGAATCAGTAAATTGTTTGGTAGTATACTCATGTTCACTATATTGATTCTTCATACCCAGGAACATGGAATATCTCTCAATCTGTTTATGTCATCTTTGATTTCTTTTGTCAGTCTCTCATAATTTTCTGCATAAAGTTTTTGGTCTTCTTAGGTAGGTTTATCCCTAGATATTTTATTCTTTTTGTTGCATTGGTGAATCAGATTGAATCCTGAATTTTTCTTTCTGATTTTTCATTGTTAGTATATAGAAATGCAAATGATTTCTGTGTACTGATTTTGTATCCTTCGATTTTCCTAAATTCACTGATTAGCTCTAGTAATGTTCTCATAGTATCTTTAGGGTTTTTTAAGTATAGTATCATGTTATCTGAAAACAATAAGACTTTTCTTATTCTTTTCTGATCTGGATTGATTTAATTTCTTTTTTTTTTCTCTGATTGCTGTAGCTAAGCTTTCCAAAACTATGTTGAATAATAGTGGTGACAGTGGACACCCTTGTCTTGTTCCTGATCTTAGTGGGGATGCTTTCAGGTTTCCACCATTTCAATCTTTGCTGTTGGCTTATCACATATGGCCTTTACCATGTTGAGGTCAGTCAGTCAGTTCAGTCGCTCAGTCATGTCCGACTCTTTGTGACCCCATGAATCGCAGCACGCCAGGCCTCCCTGTACATCACCAACTCCTGGAGTTCACTCAGACACGTGTCCATTGAGTCAGTAATGCCATCCAGCCATCTCATCCTCTGTCATCCCCTTCTCCTCCTGCCCCCAATCTCTCCCAGCATCAGAGTCTTTTCCAATGAGTCAACACTTTGCATGAAGTGGCCAAAGTACTGTAGTTTCAGCTTTAGCATCATTCCTTCCAAAGAAATCCCAGGGCTGATCTCCTTCAGAATGGAATGGTTGGATCTCCTTGCAGTCCCAGGGACTCTCAAGAATCTTCTTCAACACCACAGTTCAAAAGCATCAATTCTTCGGCACTCAGCTTTCTTCCCAGTCCAACTCTCACACCCATACATGATCACTGGAAAAACCATAGCCTTGACTAGACGGACCTTTGTTGGCAAAGTAATGTCTCTACTTTTCAATATGCTATCTAGGTTGGTCATAGCTTTCCTTCCAAGGAGTAAGCGTCTTTTAATTTCATGGCTGCAGTCACCATCTGCAGTGATTTTGGAGCCCCCAAAAATAAAGTCTGACACTGTTTCCACTGTTTCCCCATCTATTTTCCATGAAGTGATGGGACCAGATGCCATGATCTTCATTTTCTGAATGTTGAGCTTTAAGCCAACTTTTTCACTCTCCTCTTTCCCTTTCATTGAGAGGCTTTTTAGTTCCTCTTCACTTTCTGCCATAAGAGTGGTGTCATCTGCATATCTGAGGTTATTAATATTTCTCCCGGCAATCTTGATTCTGATTGTACTTCTTCCAGCCCAGTGTTTCTCATGATGTACTCTGCACATAATTTAAATAAGCAGGGTGACAATATACAGCCTTGACATACTCCTTTTCCTATTTGGAACCAGTCTGTTGTTCCATGTCCAGTTCTAACTGTTGCTTCCTGACCTGCATACAGATTTCTCAAGAGGCAGGTCAGGTGGTCTGGTATTCCCATCTCTTTCAGAATTTTCCACAGTTTATTGTGATCTTCACAGTCAAAGGCTTTGGCATAGTCAATAAAGCAGAAATAGATGTTTTTCTGGAACTCTCTTGCTTTTTCCATGATCCAGTTGATGTTGTCAATTTTATCTCTGGTTCCTCTTCCTTTTCTAAAACCAGCTTGAACATCTAGAAGTTCACGGTTCACGTATTGCTGAAGCCTGGCTTGGAGAATTTTGAGCACTACTTTATTTTTTTGAGCTTGTGAGATGAGTGCAATTGTGTGGTAGTTTGAGCATTTTTTGGCATTGCTTTTCTTTGGGATTGGAATGAAAACTGACCTTTTCCAGTTCTGTGGCCACTGCTGAGTTTTCCAAATTTAGTAGGCTTCTTCTATGCCCATTTTTTGAAGTGTTTTAATCATAAAAATGTGCTGAATTTTTTCAAAGGTTTTTTTCTGCATCTATTGGGATTATTAAATTACTTATGTTTCAATTTGTAAACATGATGTATCTCATTGATTTGTTTGAGTATATTGAAAAATCCTTGTATCCTTGGAATAAACCCAACTTGATCATTTTGTATGAACTTTGTAATGTGTTGTTGAATTTTGTTTTCTAAAATTTTGTTGAAGATTTTTGCATCTATGTTCATCAGTGATATTGGCCTGTAGTTTTCTTTTTTGTGTTATCTTTGTCTGGTTTTGGTATCATGGTGATGGTGGCCTCATAGAATGAGTTTGGAAGTCTTCCTTCCTCTGAAATTTTTGGAAGAGTTTCAGAAGAATAGCATTAGCTCTTCTCTAAATGTTTTAATAGAAGTCTCCTGTGAAGTCANGAAATTTTTGGAAGAGTTTTAGAAGAATAGCATTAGCTCTTCTCTAAATGTTTTAATAGAAGTCTCCTGTGAAGTCATCTGGTCCTGGGCTTCTGTTTTTTGAGATTTTTGATCACAGCTTCAATTTCAGTGCTTATAATAGGGTTGTTCATAATTTCTATTTCTTCCTGGTTCAGTCTTAGAAGGTTGAAGTTTTCTAAGTATCTGTCCATTTCTTTCAGGTTATCCATTTTATTCCCATATAGTTGTTCATCATATACTATATTGGAGTTTTGGTTTCATCATCAGTCCTTCTAATGAATATTCAGGACCGACTTCCTTTAGGATGGACTGGTTGAATCTTCCGGAAGTCCAAGAGACTCTCAAGAGTCTTCTCCAACACCACAGTTCAAAATCCTCAATTATTTGGCACTCAGCTTTCTTTATAGTCTAACTCTCCCATCCATAAATGACTATTGGAAAAAGCACAGCTTTGACTAGATGGAGGTTTGTTGGCAAAGTAATGTCTCTGCTTTTTAATAACATCCATTTACTATTTCTGCATATTGTAAAACTTCCTGCAACTCAGGAGATGAGTATTTGAGGAAGATAAAAATGACAGTCCTCAGTAAAATCTATGGAAGAAGATGAAATTGCCAAGGGAATGTATGCAAAAGTAATGTAATAGAGAAGAGAGTGTGATTGAAAATTCATTTTAAAAAAAAGAAGAGGAAGAAGCCACTCAGCGGAAAAAGGTTCAAGATAGGAAACCAAGAGTAAAATATTAGAGAGGTTGAAGGAGAAGTAGAGTACAGTGTTTTGAACACAAGAGGAGAGCCAATTACATTCACAGTGCTTTATCTCTGAAGTTTACCTCTAGGTAAAATTTAAGCATATTAAATTCAAAGTGCATAATTTTAAAAACACAAACCTTTATATAACATAAATATCAAGATCTTGAGGATAGCTGCTAGCATCTGCAGTCTAACTCTGTGTAAAGTGAAGCAAGTTATTAATAAAAGTTAGCTTGAAAATAGAAATAAGGGCTTAAGGGAAATGTGCCATATTCAAATAAATATATGTAGAAACACTTGTTTGTAGCTACAGAGAGCCATATTAAAAATAGATGAAATGTGTTGCATCATAAATGGGATGGCAAATCCTACAAAGGAGTAGTTGGAGATGCTATTTTCACATGAATGTCATCTCTTCTTTCAATTAATCAATATTTATTGAGTCAGAATGTGTCAGACACTTTTTAAGTGCTAAGGATATGACAGTGGCTGAGACAAACACAATCTTAACTTCTCAAAGCCTATAGGCTAGATGAAGAGGGTAGATATAAAAACTATATACTAATAATTACTTGAATTTCAATTATGATAATCCCAATAAAAGACAAGTGTGAGATCCATAGTAATATGTAATGGGAAATTTAAGCTTGTTTGGGAGACTCTGTGAAGGCTCTCTATGTGGAGGTGATAGTCTAACTGAGAAGACTGTCAAATGAAGAGGTAAAAGAAATGCAAAAGTGTAGGAGATAAATGCAAAAGTTGTTCACTGCAAATAAACTAAAAGAAAATTAATATAGATAGAGAAAGATATACTTTACATTCATGGGGAAATGTATTCTTTAGATGGAAATAAAAAGTTAAACAGGTTCTCTGAGATTTGTCTTCACTTTTACACGTATATTACCATATGTAAAATAGATGACCAGTGCAAATTTGGTGCATGAAGCAGGTCACCCAAAACTAGCGCTCTGGGACAACCCAGAAGTGTAGGGTGTAACCTACCAGGGTCCTCCATCCATGTGATTTTCCAGGCAATAGTACCAGAGTGGGTTGTGTTTCTTTCTCCAGGGAATCTTCTTGACCCAGGGATTGACCTCAGGTCTCTCATATTGCAGGCAGATGCTTTACCATCTGGGCCACCAGGGAAGTCCAATCAAAATGAAAAGGCATAGTATTGTCTCAGAAGAAGAAGCAAGATAAATCCTCAAGTGGGGGGCGGGGGGGGGGGCAGAAATTGAAGCAGATATAGGTAAACTTCCATGATCCAGGACCTCAGGAAAAGAATGGGAAAGATGCGAGAAGTGTTTACCAGTGATCTAAAAGAACTAAAGAACAAATAAACAGAAATACACAGTAAGGAATCAATAGCAGAATAACAAAAGCAGAAAAAAATGGATAAATGACCTGGAAGACAGAATGGTGAAAATCACTGTTGCAAAATATAATATAGGGAAAAAAACGAAAAGAAATGAAGACAACATAAGAGACCTCTGCAACATTAAATGCACCAGCATTCATATCATAGGAACCCATAAAGAAGAGAGAGAGAAAGGAACCAAGAAAATATTTGAAGAGATAATATCTAAAAACTTCTATAATATGAGAAAGGAAATAGTCAACAAGGTCCAAGAAATGCAGAGAGTACCAGGCAGGAAAAACTCAAGGAGGGGCACATCAAGACACATAGTAATCAATCTGACAAAAATTAAAAACAAAGATAAAATACATTTTTTTTTTTAAAAAACAAAGGGAAAAAAACAAAGAAATTCCCATAAGATTATCAGCTAATTTCTCAACAGAAAAGCTACAACCCAGAAGGGAACGGCACATTGAAAGTGAAAGTGAAAGTTTCTCAGTGGTGTCTGACTTTGTAACCCCATGGACTATACAGTTCATGGAATTCTCCAGGGCACAAAAGTGGAATGGGTAGCTTTCCCTATCCCCAGGGGATCATCCCAACTCAGGGGTCGAACCCAGGTCTCCCACACTGCAGGCAGATTCTTTAACAGCTTAGCCACAGAAGAAGCCCAAGAATACTGGAGTGAGTAGCTTTTCTCTTCTCAAGTGTATCTTCCCAACCCAGGAATCAAATTGGGCACATTATATTCAAAGTAATGAAATGGAAGAAACTACAACCAAGAATATTCTACCCAGCAAGACTCTTGTTCAGAGTGTACTCTACTGATTCTTACTGTGTTGCTTTCAAATTCTCCCTTTATGGTTGTCAGTATTTGTCTTGCATATTGAGGTACTCCTAGGATAGGTGCATATAAGTTTATAATTGCTATATCTTCTTGGATTAATATAGGTATAAATTTGTTTATTTGAGATCTTTTTATTTGAGTTGAGATTTTATTGCTATAAGCTTCCCTCTTAGAACTGTTTTGCTACATCCCATAGGTGTCATACCATTGTGTTTATACCTTAATTTGTCTCTAGATTTTTTCATTTATTTCTTTAATTTTTTTCAGTGATCCATTGATTATTTTGTAGCACATTGTTTAGCCAACACATTTTGTGTTTTGTAGGTTTTTATTTTCTTGTAGTTTATTTTTAATCTCAAAATGTTATGATCAGAAAAGATGCATAGTATGATTTCAATCTTCTTAAATTTACCAAGACTCACCTTGTGGCCCAACATTTGATGAGTCTTGAAGAATATTCTATATACACTTGAGAAGAATGTGTACTCTACCCCACTTTAATCAATGGACAGATCATTCAGGCAGAATATTAATAAGGAAACAGAAACCTTAAATGACACTTTAGACAGGTTGGACTTAATTGATATTTATAGAGCATTCCATTCAAAATCAGTAGTGTACACATTCTTCTCAAGTGTATATAGAATATTCTTCAAGACTCACCAAATGCTGGGCCACAAGGTGAGTCTTGGTAAATTTAAGAAGACTGAAATTATACCATGCATCTTTTCTGATCATAACATTTTGAGATTAAAAATAAACTACAAGAAAATAAAAACCTACAAAACACAAAAATGTGTTGGCTAAACAACGTGCTACAAAATAATCAATGGATCACTGAAAAAAATTAAAGAAAGAAATGAAAAAAAATCTAGAAACAAATTAAAGTATAAGCACAATTTTATGAAACCTATGGGATGTAGCAAAACAGTTCTAAGAGGGAAGCTTATAGCAATAAAATCTCGCCTCAAGTAAAAAGATCTCAAATAAACAAATTTACACCTAAAACAACTAGAGCAAGAAGAACATATAAAACCTAAAGTTAATAGTATAAATCATAAAATTCATAGCACAAAATAAAAACAAAGAAAACAATTGCAATAATGAAAACAGATTGTTCTTTGAAAAGATAAACACAACTGATAAACCTTAAGCCAGACTCATCAAGAAAAAATGGAAGAGGACTCAAATCAATAAAATTAGAAGTGAAAAAGTAGAATTTACAATTAATTCCACAGAAATAGCAAGAATCATAAGAGAATACTATGGGCAACTGTATACCAATAAAGTGGACCACCAGGAAGAAATGGACAAATTCTTAGAAAGATACAGTCTATCAAGGATGAACCAGGAAGAAATAGAACATATGAACAGACCAGTTACAAGCACTGAAAGTGAAACTGTGATTTAAAACATCCCAGCAACAAAAGTCCAGGCTTCATAGGTGGCTTCGTAGGTGAATTCTACTGACGTTTAATGCTGGGGTCCAGCCCTGGTGGATCCAGGGAATTCGAAGCGTGGATGGCGTTGGCAAGGAAAGACTTACTTATTTATTAATATAAGATTAGATTAGGAAGAAATAGTGTAGTAGGAAAAATAAGTGGAGAAAAGAGGCTGAATAAATTGGTTTACGTGGAAAGCCAATAAAGTTCCAGACAAGGAGCTTGCACCATCTACATTAGGCCACCGGTGTCCGTTTGAATATTGGAGAGTGTCCCGCTTTGGGCTCTCTCTCTTACGGATCTTAAAAGCCAGGACAAGTAAGTAGACATGGTAAGCCTCCACGCCCCAGACGGGAATTCAGCCTGAAATTAGAGTAAAGAGGAGACATGGGGGAAACCAGTCCAGAGACTGGCTCCATCCTCTATTGTTCAGAAGGCCTTTTATACTTTTTTGATTGTATGTAGAGATCAATGGGAAATACAAAGTTATGCAGTGTTAGCAGGCCAGACTTTTATCAAAACCAGGCTTTTCTCTCTGCATACCTAATTGTATACACAAGTCTTAGGTGATTTACATCATCTTCTAGCCAAAAAGGGTCAATTAACATTTTACAGCCTTTTTTCTGATAAGGGTTTGTTAACTAGAAGACTTATTTGTGTTGATCTTCCCAAAGTCTTGGTGCCACTCTCAGAAAGCACTAAATAAAGTTACATTCTTACATAGCAAAGATACAGCAATTTATAACAAGTAAAAGGAGTACAGTGATTTATAACAAAAGAAAAGTAATTAACTCAAAAGTCTAGTGCTGCTAACATCAAAACTACTATATATCCTTTTCCATGTCCTGTTTACATTGATTAACATCCTCCCAGGTGCCTAAAAGATAAAGAATATGGAGGCCTGGTGGCAATCATTGAGTCAACAGTGAAAACCCATCACAAATATGATTTTTAGCTCTTTAGAAAAGGCTTTGTATCTTCAAGATACTTTAAGCTCTGTGTCTCTCGCGGTTGGGGTGCTGTAAGCAATTCACAAGCTCTAAGAGGTCCGGGGAACCTGTTAGGCAAAGAGAGCTATCAGAGGGGTTTAACTGAAACATCCCTTTCAAATGCAGAAGACTAAAGCCCTGATTTGACTTTTTCCAGAGAATATCAGAAGAGCAGAGTACAAAAGCCGGCAGATTTTTCGTTTTGGGGGTACATGCCTGGGAAATACCAGGGGGAAACCCTGAAGCCTAATCATGTCCTTGTGTTTTGTCAGGCTTCCTTCCTCATGATCTTGTCCCGGGCGGGATTCCTCACGCTGGCTCCCGGCAGTTTAGAAAAGAATTAACACTTATCTTTCTGAAACTGTTCTAAAAATTGCAGAGGAAGGAAAACTTTCACAATCATTTTATGAGGCTACCATCATTCTGACACCTAAACCAGACAGAGAGACTACAAAAAAAGAAAATTACAGGTCATTAATAGAACCATTAATGAACATAGATGCAAAAATTTTCAATGAAATATTAGCAATGAAAATCCAACAATACACTAAAAAGATCATATAGCTTGTTTAAGAATGATTCATACCAGTGATACAAGGATTTTTCAATATATGCAAGTTAATAAATAGGATACTCCATATCAAGAAATTGAAAAATAANTGTCAGGCTTCCTTCCTCATGATCTTGTCCCGGGCGGGATTCCTCACGCTGGCTCCCGGCAGTTTAGAAAAGAATTAACACTTATCTTTCTGAAACTGTTCTAAAAATTACAGAGGAAGGAAAACTTTCACAATCATTTTATGAGGCTACCATCATTCTGACACCTAAACCAGACAGAGAGACTACAAAAAAAGAAAATTACAGGTCATTAATAGAACCATTAATGAACATAGATGCAAAAATTTTCAATGAAATATTAGCAATGAAAATCCAACAATACACTAAAAAGATTATATAGCTTGTTTAAGAAGGATTCATACCAGTGATACAAGGATTTTTCAATATATGCAAGTTAATAAATAAGATACTCCATATCAAGAAATTGAAAAATAAAAACCATATGATCAGCTTAATAGGTGCAGAAAATGCTTTTGACAAAATTGAGCACCCATTTATGATAAAACTGTCCTGAAAGTGGGCATAGAGGAAACATGCCTCAATGTAATAAAGGCCATATATGACAAACCTATAGCTAGCATCTTGCTTATTGATGAGAAGCTGTAACCATTCCCTCTAGATCAGGAACAAGACCAAGATGTCCATTCTTACCACTTTTATTCAGCATAGTTCTGGAAGTCCTAACTACAGCAATCAGAGAAGAAAAGGAAGTAAAATTAATCCTAACTGAAAAAGAAGTTAAACTGTCCCTGTTTGCAAATGACATGAAATTGTACATAGAAAACCCTGAAGGTTTCACCAGAATACTTAGAGTTCATCAATAAATCTGGTAAAATTTCAGCTTACAAAATTAATACATATAAATAAGTGGCATTTGTATACTCTAAAAATGAAAGCTCAGAAGGAGAAATTCAAGATATAGTACAATTTACCACTGCACCAAGAAGAATAAAGTTCCTAAAATAAACCTACCTCAGGAGACAAAAGACTTGTAGACCAAAAACTATAAAACACTGATGAAAGAAATCAAAGAATACATAAACAGATAGAAAGTTTAAAATGTTCATGGATTGGAAGAATCAATATTGTCAAAATGATTATACCACACAAGGCATTCTACAGATTCAATACAATCCTTATCAAATTACCAATGGCATTTTCAAAGAACTAGAACAGAAAATCTTAAAGTTTGTGGAGTGACACAAAAGACTCCAAATAATCAAAGAAATATTCAGAAAGTAAACAAAGGTGGAGGAATCAGGCCTCTTGACTTTAGAGTATATTAGCTGCAGTCATCAAAACAATATGATACTGGCAGAGAAATAGAAAAAAATACATCAATGGAACAGGAAAGAAAACACATAAATAAGCCCATACATTTATAGCCAATTGATCTATGATAAAGGAGGCAAAACTGCACAGTGTTCTCAAGACAATACGGATGGAGAAGAAGCTCATGAAAACATGTTCAACATTGGTCATTATTAGAGAAATGCAGATCAATACTAAAATGAGATATCACCTCAGAACAGCCAGAATGGTTATTATCAAAAAATCTGCAAACAGTAAATACTGGAGAGGGTGTGGATAGAAGTGAACCTGTCTACACTGTTGGTGGTAATGCAATAGGGTACAGATACTATGGAGTATGTTATGGAGATTCCTGAAAAAGCTAAAAATAGAGCTATCATATGACCCTGCAATTCCATTCCTGGATATATACCCGGGAGATGGGGGACAACATGATCTGAAAGGATACAAGTGTCCCAATATTCGCTGCAGCACTGTTTGCAATACCCAAGATAATGGAAGCAATTTAAATGTCCATTGACAGAGGAATGAATAAAGAAGATGTGGTATGTATATGTTGTTATTGTTCAGTAGCTAAGTCATGTCCAACTCTGTGACCTCATTGACTATAGCACACCAGGCTCCTCTGTCCTCCACTATCTCCAGCAGTTTGTTCAAATTCATGCCCATTAAGTTGGTGATGCTATCTAACCATCTCATCCTCTGCTGACCCTTCTGTTTTAGTCTTTGATTTTTTTTTTCCCTAGCATCAATTTCTTTAGCAATGAGTTGACACTTTGCTTCAGGTGGCCAAAGTGTTGGATCATCAGCTTTAGAACATACACTCCACGATTGACTGATTTGATCTCTTTGCAAAAGAATCTCCTCCAGCACTACAATCCCAAAGCATAAATTATTTGATTCTCAGCATTTTTATGGTCCAACTTATATATGTACATGACTACTGGAAAATCATAGCTTTGACTAGATGGACTTTTGTTGGGACAGTGATGTCTCTGCTTTTTTAATATGGTGTCTAGGTTTGTCATACCTAGAGAATGGAAAGGCTACCCACTCCAGTAGTCTGGCCTGGAGAATTCCATGGACTATATAGTCCATGGGGTAACAGAGAGTCGAACACAACTGAGTGACTTTCACTTTCATTAGGTTTGTCATAGATTTCTTTCCAAGAAATAGGCATCTTTAAATGTCATGGCTGCAGTCATTGTCCACAGTGATTTTGGAACCCAAGAAAAGAAAATATATTATTTCTTTCATTTATTTACTCTTCTGTTTTCCAGGAATAGATGGGACCAGATACCACAATCTTATTTTTTAATGTTGTTTCAATCCAGCTTTCTCACTCTCCTTCTTTACCATCTTTAAGAGAGCCTTTAGTTCCTCTTCACACTTTCTGCCATTAGAGTGGTTGTTGCTGTTCAGTACACAGTCATGTCCAACCCTATGCAACCCCATGGACTGCAGCATGCTAGACTTATATGACCTTCACTATCTCCCAGAGTTTGCTCAAATTCGTGTCCATTGAATTGATGATGCCATCCACCATCTCATCCTAGATTGCTCCCTTCTCTTCCTGTCCTCAATTTTTCCCAGCATCAAGGTCTTTTCCAATGAGTCAGCTCTTCACATCACATGGCCAAAGTATTGCAGTTTCAGCTTCAGAATCAGTCCTTCCAATGAATATTCAGAGTTCATTTCCTTTAGGATTAACTGGTTTTATATCCTTGTCATCCAAGGGATTCTCAAGAGTTTTTTCCAGCACCACAATTCCAATGCATCAATTCTTCGGCATTCAGCCTTCTTTATTGTCCAAATTTCACATCTGTACTTGACTACTGGAAAAATCAGAGTTTTGAATATACAACCTTTTTTCGGCAAAGTGATGTCTCTGCTTTCTTATAAGCTATTCTTGCTTGTAGCTTTTCTTCCAAGCAGAAAGAGTCTTTTAGTTTCATGGCTGCAGTCACTGTTTGCAGTGATTTTGGAGCCGAAGAAATAAAATCTGTCATTGGTTACATTTTTACCCCCATTGATTTGCCATGAAGTGATAGGACTGGATGCCATGATCTTAGGTTTTGGAATGCTGAATTTTAAGCCAGCTGTTTTACTCTCCTCTTTCAGCTTCATCAAGAGACTTTAGTTTCTCTTCACTTTTTGTCATTAAGGTGGTATGAATTGCACATGTGAAGTTACTGATATTTCTCCTGGCAAGAATGCTTCCAGCTTGAGCTTCATCCAGCCTGGCATTTCACATGATATATGCTGCATATAAGTTAAATAAGCAGGGTGACAATATAAAGCCTTGACATACTCCTCTCCAAGATTTGAAACAGTTCATTGTTCCATGTCTGGTTCTAAATGTTGCTTCTTGACCTGCATACCTCAGATGGCAGGTAAGGTGATCTGGTATTACCATCTCTTTAACAACTTTTCTGCACTTTGTTGTGATCCACATAGTCAAAGCTTTAGCGAATCAATGAAGCAGAGTAGATATTTTTGGAATTCCCTTGCTTTTTCTATATCAAATGTATGTTGGCAATTTGATCTCTGGTTCCTTTGCCTTTTCTAAATACAGCTTGTACATCTGGAAGTTCCCAGTTCATGTACTGTTGAAGCCTAGCTTGAAGGATTATGAGCATTACCTTTCTAGCATGTGAAATGAGTGCAGCTGTGTGGTAGTTTAAACTTTCCTTGGCATTGCCCTTTTTTGGGACTGGAATAAAAACGGACGTTTTCAGTCCTGTAGTCACTGCTGAGTTTTCCAAATTTGCTAATATGTTGAATGTAGCACTTTAACAGCAGTTATCTTTTAGATTTGAAATAGCTCAGGTGGAATTCCTTTATCCTCACTAGCTTCGTTCATGGTGATACTTCCTAAAGCCCATTTGACTTCACACTCCAGGATGTCTGGCTCTAGGTGAGTTACCACACCATCACAGTTATTTAGGTCATTAAGACTTTCTTTGTATAATTCTTCTGTGTATTCTTGCCGTCTCTTATTCTCTTTTGCTTCTGTTTAGGTCTGTACTGTTTTTGCCCTTTATTGTGTGCCATTTCCCTTTATTCTGTCCTTTATCTTTGCATGGAATTTTCCCTGGTATCTCTAATTTTCTTGGAAAGACTTCTAGTCTTTCCCATTCTGTTGTTTTTCCTCTATTTTTGCATTGTTCACTTAAGATTTTCTCATTTTTCCTTGATGTTCTTTGGAAATCTGCATTCACATGGACATATATTTCCTTTTTCTTAGTCTTTTGCTTCTCTTCTTTTCTCAGCTATTTGTATGGCTTCTTCAGACAACCATTTCACCTTTCTCCATTTCTTTTTCTTGTGGATGGTTTTGATCATTGCCTCCTATACAGTGTTAGAAATATCTGCCCATAGCTCTTCAGACACTCTGTCTATAAGATCTAATCCCTTGACACTATTTATAATCATAAAGGATTTGGTTTGATCCTATAAAGGATTTGGTTTAGGTCATACCTAAATGGCTTAGTGGTTTTCCCTACTTTCTGCAATTGAGGTCTGAATTTAGCAAGATGGAATTCGTGATTTGAGCCACTGTCAGCTCCTGGTCTTGTTTTTGCTGACTATATAGAGCTTCTCCATTTTTGGTTGTAAAGAATATAATTAATCTGATTTGGGTATTGACCATCTGGAGATGTCCATGTCCATATCTTGTGTTGTTAGAGGAGAGTGTTTGCTGTTACCAGTGCATTCTCTTGGCAAAACTCTATTAGCCTTTTTCCTGTCTCATATTGTATTGTAACACTAAACTTTCCTGTTATTCTAGATTTCTCTTGATTTCCTATTTTTGCATCCAAGTCCTCTATGATGAAAAGGAGATCTTTTTGAATTAGAGTGGTATCCTCTGCATATCTGAGGTTTTGATATTCCTCCCAGCAATCTTAATTCCAGTTTGTGATTCATCCAACCTGGAATCTTACATGATCTACTCTGCATATAAATTAAATAAGCAGGTTAACAACATACAGCTTGTCAAACTCCTTTCCCAATTTTGAACCAGTTAGATTGTTGCTCCATGCCCTGTTCTAACTGCAGCTTCTTGACCCACATACTGGTTTTTCAGGAGATAGGTAATATGCTCTGATACTCCCATTTTTTAAATTTCCCACAGTTTGTTGAGATCCACAGTCAAAGGCTTTGGACTAGTCAGTGAAGCAGTAGTAGATGTTTTCTTCTGGAATCACCTTTCTTTCTCCATGATACAACAAATAGTGACACTTTTTGATCTCTCATTTCTCTGCCTTTTGGAAACCCAGCTTGTATACCTGGAAGTTCTTGATTCACATTCCTGAAGCCTAGTGTGGTACATATATACAATGGAATATTATTCAGTAATTAAAATGATTTCCATTTTAGTAATCAATGTAGTAAAATGAAACCATTTGTAGTTACACAGATGGACCTAGAATTTGTCATACTCAGTGAAGTAAGTCAGAAGAGGAATGTCATATGACATCCCTTTTATGTACAGTCGCAGAAGAAGTGATACAAATGAACTTATAAAACAGAAACAGACTCAAAGTCTTCGTGAATGAACTTATGGTTGCCTGGGGGAAAGATTGAGAAAATGGATAGCTAGGGCTTTGAGGAAGGACATGTACACACTGTTATGTTTAAAATAGATAATCATTAAAGGCATACTGTGTAGACATGTAACTCTACTCAATGTTATATAGCAGCTTGGATGAGAGCATTATTTGGAGGAAAACTGACACGTGTATATGTATAGCTGAGTTCCTTCATTGTTCACCTGAAAATATCACATTTTCTATTAATTGATTACACCTAATACAAAATTTTAAAAATGATTTTTAAAAAGCAAATCGTGATTTTTTTTAAGTGACATGGATTAAAGAGATCATTTCAGCTACTGAGAGGAAGATGGATTATGAGGTTGAGAGAGAATAAGGAAATAAAAACTAGGAGGATATTGTAATAGTTTAATCAGGAAATAGAAGTGGCTTGAGGTATAGTAACGGCAACATAAAATTAATATGTAAATTTAAAATATTTTGAGACATTTATCTTAGTGTGAAAATGGATATGAAAGATGACTATTTATGAGAAATCCAAGAGTGAGAGATTTTGCTTTCTATGAACGCTTTGATTAGTTTATTTCTAAGATCTATTTCAGATAGTCTGTAATCTCATTATTCTGCAACACTTTAATGACTACAATATAGCAATTTCAAAAAATGAGATTAGATTTTGAATTTATTGCCCCAGGCCTACAGGAGACAAGGAAGACAGGGAAAGCAGGGATGTAAGATTTCACTTGATTCATTACATCCGTTTTTAAAAATTAATTTTCATAGTATAATTTGATTTAAAATGCTGTTTTAGTTTCTACTGTACAGTAAGGTGAATCAGATATACATATATCCATTCTTTTTGTTGTTTGTTTTGTTTCCTCTTCTCACATTATTATAGAGTATTGAGTATAGTTTCTGTGCCCTATAGTATGTTCTTAATAATTACTTATTTTATATATACTAACATGTATATGGGGCTTTCTCAGTGGTTCAGTGGTAAAGAACCTGCCTGTAATGTAGGAGATGCAAAAGACACAGGTTTGATCCCTGGGTCAGGAAGATCTCCTGGAGAAGCACTCCAGTATTCTTGCCTGGAGAATCCCATGGACAGTGAAGGCTTATTTATTTTGGACTTTCCTGGTGGCTCAGCTGGTAAAGAATTCACCTGCAATGTGGAAGATCTGGGTTTGATCCCTCGGTTGGGAAGATCCCTTGGAGAAGGGAACGGCTATCCACTCCAGTATTCTGGCTTGAGAATTCCATGGACTATATAGTTCATGGGGTCACAAATTTGTTACTTCTCCTCTTTCCCTCTTGGCATCCATATGTTTGTTTTCTATATCTTAATTCACTTCATACTTGTTTCTTCAAACTCCAAAGGCCTGACAGAGATTCCCTATTTACTTATTTTTCAGAATACTAAGTAGCCTCCTGATGACTTCTGAAGTTAATATATGTTAGTAGTATGACAGCAGTGGAGGATGACAAGTAATTACAAACAACTGTTAAAATTAAAATAAAAAAATTCTGCAATGAGACTGGCTATATTTCCTTGGATTGATTATGATTAAAGACCTGTAAAAATCCTCCCTCCACAAGGATTCTCCAACTTACTGAGATTCCCAAGGAAGGGTTATTTATGCCTTCACCTGCATCTTAGTTGTCACTAGACTCTCTCTAATGGAGGCACAGGAGATTTTTAGTTAAACTTTTGTAAATAAAGACAAAATTCTTTTCTAAAACAATTGTCTGGAAGTTAGTAGCAACCTAATTTTCATCATGCAGTGTAGCCATTAATTAGCTAGGTGCCAAAGGTTGATGGGAGGGGTTGGGGAGAAAGTATGTCAGAATGGAAGCAAAAATACAATTTAATTTTCCTTGACAAATTTTCTTTCTTACAGTTCCATCAGAAGGAACAGTCTGATTGAAGATCTGTAGCTATCTTTCTAATTTAATATCTGTTGGTTATTTATTTTTGCTATTATTTACTTTAGCTCAATAAATTTTAGAGAAGGAAAGCCAATATTATAATAAAATATTGTAAATTGAATTAAACTTTTATAAAATGCTCAAAAATTTGATGCTTGAAAAACAAACAAACAAAAAAAAAAAAAAAGAAAAAGAAAGGGACTGCAGTTTCCTGGAAGTGATTTCAGTTTTAGCTTTCTATGAACTTCAGGTAAATTTTTTAATATTAATTTTTAAAAATTCCAGACTCTTTCCTCAAGAATTAATATTACTGGCAGTGAATATAAAGAAAAACTTTTTGAGAAAATTCTTTAGTAAGACTTCCTGAAATCAGAAAGATTCATCACACATAGTGGGTACTCAATAAATACTGAATTACTAAAGACAAAGCAATTTTAAGTGATGAAAAGACAGGCTAAAGTTCTAACAGACAATGACTCAAAAGATCAAACAAGTAAAACTATATACTATGACTACTGCCAGAGAGAAGTTAACTGCATGATGAACAGACTGTAGCCATGGCATAAACTGCTCCATTTTAAGTAGTACTGAATCTGTGGCTATCACAATTCCAGTAACTGGTCTTAAGAAAATGCAATTAACACTATTGTTCATAGTAATCTATATCTCTGTGGGCATCAAAATAATTGCAGTTTGTTGTATCTGTATATGTAATCAGGACTAAAATATATTGGCATAGGTACATTTAATTCAGATGACCATAATATTTACTACTGTGGGCAAGAATCCCGTAGGAGAAATGGATCAACCATCAAGGTCAACAGAGTCCAAAATGTAGTACGTGGGTGCAATCTCAAAAATGACAGAATGCTCTCAGCTCATTTCCTGGGCAAAGTATTCCATATCACAGTAATCCAAGTTCAGGTCCCAACAAATAACACTGAAGAAGCTGAGATTGGATGGTTTTATGAAGACCTACAAGATCTTCTAGAACTAATGCCAAAAAGAGATGTCCTTTTCATCATCAGTTCAGTTCAGTTCAGTTCAGTTCAGTCGCTCAGTCGTGTCCGACTCTGTGACCCCATGAATCGCGGCACGCCAGGCCTCCCTGTCCATCACCAACTCCCGGAGTTCACTCAGACTCGCGTCCATCGAGTCAGTGATGCCATCCAGCCATCTCATCCTTGGTCGTCCCCTTCTTCTTCTGCCCCCAATCCCTCCCAGCATCAAAGTCTTTTCCAATGAGTTAGCTCTTCACATGAGGTGGCCAAAGTACTGGAGTTTCAGCTTTAGCATCATTCCTTCCAAAGAAATCCCAGGGCTGATCTCCTTCAGAATGGACTGGTTGGATCTCCTTTCAGTCCAAGGGACTCTCAAGAGTCTTTTCCAACACCACAGGTCAAAAGCATCAATTCTTCGGTGCTCAGCCTTCTTCACAGTCCAACTCTCACATCCATACATGACTACTGGAAAAATCATAGCCTTGATTAGACGGACCTTAACTGCAATGCAAAAGTAGGAAGTCAAGAGATACCTGGAGTAACAGGCAAGTTTAGCCTTGGGGTACAAAATGAAGCAGGGCAAAGGCTAACAGAGTTTTGACAGACAGTACACTGGTCATAGCAAATACCCTCTTCCAGCAACACAAGAGATGAGTCTACACATGAATATTACCAGAAGGTCAATACCAAAACCAGACTGATTATATTCTTTGCAGCTAAACTTAGAGAAGCTCTACACAGTCAGCAAAAGCAAAACCTAGATCTGACTGCAGCTCAAATCATGAACTCCTTATTGCCAAATTCATACTTATATTGAAGAAAGTAGGGAAAATTCCTTGGTCCTTCAGGTATGATCTAAACCAAATCCCTTATGATTGTATAGTGGAAGTGACAAATAGATTCAAGGGATTAGATCAGATAGAATGCCTGAAGAACTATGGGTAGAGGTTCATAGCATTGTGCAGAAGGTGATGATCTAGAAAAAGAGGAGGCCTTCCAATTAGCTGAGAAAAGAAGAGAAGCAAAGGGAAATGATAAAAGGAATGAATACAAATTTCCAAAGAATAATAAGGAGAAAGAAGAAAGCTTTCTTAAGTGAACAATGCAAAGAAATAGATGGAAACAATAGAATGGGGAAGACTAGAGATCATTTCAAGAATATTAGAGATATCAAGGGAATATTTCATGCAAACATGGGCATAATGAAGGGCAGAAGTGGTATGGACCTAGCAGAAGCAGAAGACATTAAGAAGAGGTGGCAAGAATACACAGAAGGACTGTACAAAAAAGTCTTAATGACCTAGATAACCATGATGTTGTAGTCATTCTAAAGCTAGATACCCTGGAGTGTGTAGTCACGTGGGCTTTAGGAGTCAATACTATGAACAAACCTAGTGGAGGTGAAGGAATTCCAGCTAAGCTATTTGAAATCTTAGAAGTTTATGATTAAAGTGATGCCTTCAGTAGGTTAGTAAATTTGGAAAACTTCATTCAAACTACCGCATAATTGCACTCATTTTGCTTGCGAGCAAGGTAATACTCAAAATCCTTCAAGGTACACTTCAACACGGCATGAGCTGAGAACCTCAAGATATACTAGCTGGATTCAGAAAAAGCAGAGGAACCAGAGATCATATTGATAACATCCATTGGGCCGTAGGAAAAGCAAAAGGATTAAAAAAAAGAAAATCTACTTCTGCTTTGCTAACTACACTAAAGTCTTTGACTGTTTGGATCACAACAGTGTGTGGAAAATTCATAAAGAGATGGGAATAGCAGATCTGCTTACCTGCCTTTTGAGAAACCTGTACACAGGCCAAGAAGTGACAGATAACCAGATATGGAAAAATAAACTGGTTCAAAACTGGAAAAGTAGTATGTCAAGACTGTATATTGTCATTGTTTATTTAAATTATATACAGAGTAAATTATGAAAAATGTTGGGCTGGATGAAGGTCAATCTGGAATCAAGATTGCTGGGAGAAATAGCAATAACTTCAGGTATGCAGATGACACCACCCTAATGGCAGAAAGTAAAGAGATACTAAAGAACCTCCTGATGAAAGTGAAAGAAGAGAGTGGAATTCAGAAAACTAAGATCATGGCATCTGGTCCCATCACTTCATGACAAATAGATGGAGAAAAAATGGAAACAGTGACATACTTTATTTTCTTGGGCTCCAAAATCACTAAAAATTGTGACTGCACCCATGAAACTAAAAAAAAAAGAAAAACTATGACACATCTAAACATCATTTGAAAAGCAGAAACATCACTTTGCTGACAAAAGTCCATATTGTCAAAGCTGTTTTCCGCCCCCCTCTCCCCCCAGTAGTCCTGTATGGATGTGGGAGTTGGGCCATAAAGAAAGCTAAACACCAAAGAAGGCATACTTTTGAACCAGGGTGCTGGAGAAGACTCTTGAGGGTCCCTTGGACTGCAAGGAGATCAAATCAGTCAATGCTAAAGGAAATCAGTCCTGTATATTCATTGGAAGGACATATGCTGAAGCTGCAGTACTTGAGCCACATGATGCAGAGTCGACTCATTGGGAAAGACCCTGATATTGGGGAAAAAGGGGGCAACAGAAAATGACATGTTGGATGGCATCATCAGCTCAATGGACTTGAGTTAGAGCAAGTTCTGGGACATGGTGAAAGACAGGAAAGCCTAATCTGCTGCAATCTATGAGTTTGCAAAGAGCTTTACACAACTGAGTGACTGAACAACAACAACAGTATCTCATAGAAATAAAATAATGTCTGTCAGAGGGGATTCGTAAGCAGCTCATTTCCTCTTTTCCTCTTTTGTCTATTTCTTTCCCTTATACCTTAATTATAAAAAGGAGGTCACTAGGTAACATTTAACCTAACTTCATTTATTCCCAACTAAATGTACACAATACCTTCTGTAATCTATTGATTCATTTGCTATCTTAAAAGAAGTCAACATGAAGAATTCATTGGTTAAAGAATGACTAGTTCTCTACCCTTATTATGCCCCTTAGCAATCCTGCAGACAGACTACAAAGGGATTAGAAAATATCTGAAGAAAGATCATGGGAACTCAGCCAGACTTCATATAATGGAAAATGAGGCAGAGCTTGACCTCCTCTCCTGATGATTCTTTCCTGATAGCTCAATTGGTAATGAATCTGTCTGCAAGTCAGAAGACCCGGATCAGTTTCTGGATCCAAAAAATCCGTTGGAGAAGGGATAGACTAACCACTCCAGTGTTCTTGGGGTACCCTTGTAGCTCAGCTGGTAAAGAATCTACCTGCAATGTCGGAAACCTTGGTTTGACCCTGTATTGGGAAGATCCCCTGGAGAATGGAAAGTCTATCCGCTCCAGTATTCTGAACTGCAGAATTGCATGAACTATATAGTCCATGGACTCACAAAAATTGGACACAACTGAACAACTTTCACCTACACTTTCACCTTATGATTCACTGAGATTCTTTTCCCCTTTCCATTTAAAAACTATTATAGCTGAACAGCATCTTTGGAGTTGTTGTTGTTGCTGTTGTTTTTTGGCATGTTAGTCCACTTCTTTCCAGATTGCCAGCTTTCCAATTAAAACAATTTTCCATTCTGCCAACATTTACTCTCAAGTATTCACTTTTGAGCAGTGAACAGCTGAATCTGAGTTCAGCAACAGTGAGAAACAAACTCCTGATTATAGATCTTAGATGTTTGCTCCATGCTTTAAGTGAAGAAAAAAGACTGTGACACCAATGAAGTAAAAACATGTTATCCTTCTTCTGAGTACTACATCTATAATCATGAACTTTTTGTTTCCTAAGTGATCCTTTATTAAGATTTCAAGTTCCTTTTTAGATTGTAAGCATGATTTCCTATTCTTTATATTTCTTCTACACAACTAGAAAGTAAGTTAAGGATCAGGGAAGGAGATTAGCATTTACCAAGGGACTATTGTGTACATGTTCTCCATGGATACAGATGTTTACATAACTTAAAACTCTCAGTCACCTTATGAGATTCTAACTATTTATTGCTTGATAAAAAAATGGGCAAATTGAATTATGAGATACCTAATGTTAGCCAGCAGATGAATGCAGAAAAAAAATGTGATTTTAACTTATTTATATTGCTTTTACCAAATGTCTATTAACCACTAATCTGATGGTATGAACTAAATCTTCTTTTTACTTCAAGAGGAAGAAATCATGGCTGGATGATCTGAAAGACAGGTGTCAAGTAATCTTTGCAGTCCATTCTGTTTTGACCTTATATCACAGTTCTGGTAATTAATGTCTCTGGAAGAACACAGCATATACATCTACAGAATGTTATAGAGGAGGATTTAATAGACCCAAAGGATACTAGTCCTGTTGACTAGATGAGATAGAAAGGGTATTATATTCTGAGGAACTATGATGAGTTCATTTTAGATGAAAATGGATGAAAATTGCATGTGAAAGGAAAGAAAAACACCAAAATATGTGCTAAAATATTTCAAGGTGATTTTCTTTAATATATTTAAAAATGATGGTCATATTTCAGAACTGAATTTAAATCCTGTTATATACTAACTGCATAGATTCCATCTCTGTTTTTTGTTCGTTTTGAAAATGACTATAACATCCACCTCATAGGGATGCCTAGTGGAATATAACCCAATGGTAAAACCCTGTAAATCCCTGCACTCAGCACCAAGCTGAGGTCAGGAAAATATATGGGTGATACTGCCTTTGTTTCAAGGCAGAGAAAATATTTTAAATGTTATGTCAACTTTTCTACAGCTTTTGACATATTCAAGATTTTTCTGTGGAATAAAAATGCCATAAATGGTGCATGCCTCTCACCAGTGTCAAATTATTGACAGTTATTTCCATCATCTTTTGTTATATATTATTTCTCATAATGTTAAATAAAAATAGCCCTCTCACCGTTAGCAAGAAAGACTCAAAGATTTTTCATTCCTCTTTCATGAAATGGCAGTGATATGAATAAACATTTACTGCACAGCATGAATTATTTCCTCTAATAAGAATGTACCATACAATAATTTCATCACTATTATTGTATTTTTTTTTCATTTAAACTGTTTGCACTGAGATGTTAATATGAACCATTTTTAAATCACACATAGAATTCAGAAGTACAAATAATGTGTCCAGGACCTCACTATTTTAACCTTAAAAAGAAGTAAGTCCATGTTGGCTTACATTTTCATCCCTTGTAAGTAATGTGGAAGCAAATATTTTAATTAATGCAAACTGATAAGTTAATTGACTAAATAATATATATATGATAGAATATTCAAAGATTTTTTAATATTCAGTGTAATATTCTATAAATGATGTATTTGATTTGGCTTAGGTTGATCATGAAATCCTTATTGCCAAATTCAGACTTCAGTTGAAGAAAGTAGGGAAAACCACGAGACCATTCGGATATGACCTAAATCAAATTCCTTATGATTATACAGTGGAAGTGACAAATAGATTTAAAGGACAAGATCTGATAGACAGAGTGTCTGATGAACTATGGATGGAGGTTCTTGACATTGTACAGGAGACAGGGGTCAAGACCATCCCCATGAAAAAGAAATGCAAAAAAGCAAAATGGATGTCTGAGGATCCCTTACAAATAGCTGTGAAAGAACAGAAACGAAAAGCAAAGGAGAAAAGGAAAGATATAAGCCTCTGAATGCAGAGTTCCAAAGAATAGCAAGAAAAAATAAGAAAGCCTTCCTCAGTGATCAATGCAAAGAAATAGAGGCAAACAACAGGATGGGAAAGCCTAGAGATCTCGTCAAGAAAATTAGAGATACCAACGGAACATTTCATGCAAAGATGGGCTCGATAAAGGATATACATGGTATGGACCTAACAGAAGCAGAAGATATTGAGAACAGGTGGCAGGAATACACAGAAGAACTATACAGAAAAGATACTCACCACCAAGATAATCATGATGGTGTGATCACTCACCTAGAGCCAGACATCCTGGAATGTGAAGTCAAATGGGCCTTGGAAAGCATCACTGCAAACAAAGCTAGTGGAGGTGATGGCATTCCAGTTGAGCTGTTTCAAATCCTGAAAGATGATGCTGTGAAAGTGCTGCACTCAATATGCCAGCAAATTTGGAAAACTCAGCAGTAGCCACAGAACTGGAAAAGGTCAGTTTTCATTCCAATCCCAAAGAAAGGCAATGCCAAAGAATGCTCAGACTACCGCAGAATTTCACTCATCTCACACGCTAGTAAAGTAATGCTCAAAATTCTCCAAGCTAGGCTTCAGCAATATGTGAACAGTGAACTCCCAGATGTTCAAGCTGGTTTCAGAAAAGGAAGAGGAACCATAGATCAAATTGCCAACATCCGCTGGATCATGGAAAAAGCAAGAGAGTTCGAGAAAAACATCTACTTCTGCTTTATTGACTTTGCCAAAGCCTTTGACTGTGCATCACAAGAAACTGTGGAAGATTCTGAAAGAGATAGGAAGACCATACCACCTGACCTTCCTTTTGACAAAGCTCTATGCAGGTCAAGAAGCAACAGTTAGAACTGGACATGGAACAACAGACTGGTTCCAAATAGAAAAGGAGTACATCAAGGCTGTATATTGTCACCCTGCTTATTTAACTTATATGCAGAGTACATCAAGAGAAACGCTGGGCTGGAAGAAGCACAAGCTGGAATCAAGATTGCTGGGAGGTTATATCAATAACCTCAGATATGCAGATGACATCACCCTTATGGCAGAAAGTGAAGAGGAACTAAAAAGCCTCTTGATGAAAGTGAAAGAGGAAAGTGAAAAAGTTGGCTTAAAAGCTCAACATTCAGAAAATGAAGATTATGGCACCCAGTCCCATCACTTCATGGCAAATAGATGGGGAAACAGTGGAAACAGTGGCTGACTTTATCTTGTTGGGCTCCAAAATCACTGCAGATGGTGACTGCAGCCATGAAATTAAAAGACGCTTGCTCCTTGGAAGAAAAGTTATGACCAACCTAGATAGCATAGTGAAAAGCAGAGACATTACTTTGCCAACAAAGGTCCATCTAGTCAAGGCTATGGTTTTTCCAGTGATCATGTATGGGTGTGAGAGTTGGACTGTGAAGAAAGCTGAGTGCCGAAGAATTGATACTTTTGAAATGTGGTGTTGGAGAAGACTCTTGAGAGTCCCTTGAACTGTGAGGAGATACAACCAGTCCATTCTAAAGGAAATCAGCCCTGGGTGTTCTTTGGAAGGTGATGCTAAAGCTGAAACTCCAGTACTTTGGCCACCTGATGTGAAGAGTTGCCTTATTGGAAAAGACTCTGATGCTGGGAGGGATTGGGGGCAGGACAAGCAGGGGACCAAAGAGGATGAGATGGCTGGATGGCATCACTGACTCGATGGATGTAAGTCTGAGTGAATTCCAGGAGATGGTGATGGACAGGGAGGCCTGGCGTGCTGCGATTCATGGGGTCGCAAAGAGTTGGACACGACTGAGTGACTGAACTGAACTGAAGTGAGGTAGGTAGTCCTTCTTTAAAATGAGGATTCCAATGAATTAAAAAATCAGTGACTTGACGGATATTACCAAGTCAGTATTAAATCCAGGAATGATTCATTTTACTCTTTGCATCTGGTGCAGTTCTCTGCTGAGTTCTTTTTGAATATGTCTGAGTGGGAATGTATGTGGCAGACTTAGAAGATGCTTAAGCTCACCTCTGTCCACAGGCACATGAAAATTAGATCATAAACATGGAAAGATTAGAAAAAAAGTTTCTACAGCTAAAGATATAAAGAAACCACAATGAGAAATTGTAGGAGGGACAGAGACCCATACACTTTGATGAGTGATCCACAAACAGGAGAATAATTACGACTGTAACGGTTCTCCCAAAAATCAAGTGGTCTGATCCCCACAAGAAGTTCCTTAGTCCAGGAATCCTGCACTGGAAGTTAAGATCCCATAACATTTGGCTTTAATGTCAGTGGTGCTTATTTTCAGAAAAGCCAGAGGGCTGTGAGAAATAGAAACTCCACATTTAAGAGGGCACACAAAGTAATATGCTTCAGGACCCAGGACAAGAGAAGTAATTTGAAAAGAACCTAAGAACAGACTGCCTGCAAGAGAGGTAGGAGACAACTGGAGTTCATCTTATAGATGCAGACATTGTTGGCAACTATTTTGGAGCACTCTTTAAGGTGGACAGTGATGCTGATAAGAATCATCTTGGAATAATCCCTCTATCTTAAAATGTCAGTATAAAGCTTTTCACCAGCCTGTCAACATCAGTATTGGAATACCTCAGCCAAGCAACCAGCCAAAGACAAACCCCACTCACCAGCAGCTCTGCTGGTGACTTAAGACTCCCTGAGGCTACAACCATCTCGGAATCTGTTCACCAGAGAAAACAGGACCCAGCCCCACACATTAGTACACTGACACAAACACTAGGAACTCCAGAGCTCTACATCCAGAGACTCACTTTCAGTGGACAAATGCATCACTACCAGGGCTCTACAACCAAACACCTTGGGGCCCAGCTCCACTCACTGGTGTGACAGCCTGTTCCTCAACCTTGCCAAGTACTGGGTTCATACAAATCTGAAATCCTGGCCCCTGAAGGAGAGACCCCAGAACTTATCTCTGCTAACCAGTGGTCCAGCACTAGTGCCAGGCTACAGTGTTACCTACCAGTAAATGGCAAAAGGTCCAGGATCTCTTGCCTATCAAAGGCATATACCATGATTTACAAAGCTAGTAGAAGAATGAAAAGACAAAAGTAGTAAAATTATCTAATTTGCATAGATAGTAAGGAATATAAAAATGTTGTAAAATATGATGTCAAAACCCAGTAAATATGGGGGGAAGGGAAGAAAATTACTAAAGTGTTAAAATGTATTTGAACTTAAGATATCAGCTATTTAATCATTGTTGTCGTTCTTGTTCAGTTGCTAAATCATGTCTGACTCTTTGCTACTCCCATGGACTGCAGCATGCCAGACTCCCCTTTCCTTCACTGTCTCCTGGAGTTTGCTTAGATTCATGTCCATTGAATCAGTAATGCTATCTAACCATCTCATTCTCTGCTTCCCCCTTCTGCTTTTGCTTTCAACTTTTTTCAGTGTCAGAGGAGAGAAAGAGAGAGAGAGAGAGAGAGAGAGAGGATGAAAGATTTCTATATATTCATCTCATTTTTTTTTATCATTCTGTAACACCATAAACAAAAATAATCTGCATTAAAGACCTAAATTTAAGAGCAGACACTATAAAACTCCTGGAGGAAAACATAGGCAAAAATCAACCCCCTCCTTTCCCCCAAAAAAAAAATCTCAGGACAACAGCCTTCAAATGTGAATTCTACCAAAAGTTTAGAAAAGGTTTGATACCTATCTTTCTCAAATTCTTAAATATGTTAGAGGAAAGAATGCTTCTGAATTCATTCCATGAGACCAGCATCACCATGACACCAAAACCAAAGATATCACACACAAAAAAAATAAAAATTACAAAAATTAAAATAAAATTACAGACTGATATCACTATTGCTGACAAAGGTCTGTATGGTCAAAGCTATGGTTTTTCCAATAGTCAGTTATGGATATGAAAGTTAGACAATAAAAAAGGCTGAGTGCCAAAGAATTGATGCTTTTGAACTATGTTGTTCGAGAAGATTCTTGAGAGTACCTTGGACAGCAAAGAGATCAAACCCGTCAATCCTAAAGGAGATTAAAGCTGAATGAACATTCATTAGAAAAATTGATGCTGAAGCTGAAACTTCAGTACTATGGTCACCTGATGTGAGGAACTGACTCATTGGAAAAGACCATGATGCTGGAAGGATTGAAGGCAGTAGGAGAAGGGGACAACAGAGAATGAGATGGTTGGATGGCATCACAGACTCAATGGACATGAGTTTGAGTAAGCTCCAGGAGTTGGTGATGGACAGGGAAGCCTGGCATGATGCAGTCCATGGGGTTGCAAATAGTCGGACAGGACTTAGCAACTGAACTGAACTGAGAAAATACAAAGAACCAAACAGAACTGAAGAATACATTAACTGAATTTTTTTTTTTTAAATGCACTAGAAGAAATTGTTAGCAAACTAAATTATACAGAAAATCAGTGAGGTGGAAGACAGAGTAGTAGACATCATCGATTCTGAAAAGAAATAAGAAGAAAAGAATGAAAAAAATGAAGATAATTTAAGAGACATCTGGACAACAAGGATACAAAGATTTGCATTATAGTTGTTGCAGAAAGAAAAGAGAGAGATATATGGGATGTGAATGTATTTAAAGACATAATAGTTGAAAACTTCTTTAACCTAGGAAAGAAAACTACTAAGTGCAGACAGTCCCATTTGTATTAACCCAAAGAGGAATATACCAAGATACAATGAAATAAAAATATAAAAACAAAAGATAAATAAAATGCTAAAATCAGCAAGGAAAATGCAGCAAATAACATCCAAGGGAACTCTCATACGGCTGTTAGCTGATTTTTCAGAAGAAACTCTGCATGATATAATTAAAGAAATGAAAGAGAAAAATCTGCAGCTGATAATTCTCTACCAAGGAAAGGCTCTTGTTCAGATTTGATGGACAGTTCTATAGATAAGAAAAGGAAAATGAATTCAACATCAATAAGTCAGTTTACAACACATATTAAAGGAAATTTTCTATGCAAAACAAAAGGATAAAAACAGTAACAGGAAAATTACTAAGAGAACAGCTCACAGGTAAAGGCAAACATACAGTAAAGGTGGGAAGACTTTCACACAGAAAAACTAATAAGAAGTTTAACAGACAGGAAAAGTAAGATCATCTGTATCCACAGTAAGCAGTTAAGGGATACAGAAAACAATTGGATGTAAAATTTGATATCAAAATTAATAATCACTGGGGAGAAAAGGACAAATGTGGGGTGTATAAAATACATTTGAAATTAAGAAATAAGTAGAGAGATAAAGAGTGATAAATGAAAAACGCTTGGTAACTTCGAACCAAAAATCTATAATAGATATACATACAAAAAGCAAAAGGAATCCAAATATAAAACTAAAGATAGTCATGGAATCATAAGACAAGAGAACAAAAGGAGAAAGTGGGGGAGAGGGACTACAAAAACAAATTAAAAACAAGTTAATCAAATGGCAATAAGAACATATATTTTGGGGGGGGGGTAGTCCCAAGATGGCAGAGGAATAGGACAGGGAGACCATTTTCTCCCACACAACTTCATCAAAGATCATTTGAACGCTGAGCACCTTCCACAAAACGACTTCTGAATGCTGGTGAAGGACACCAGGCACCCAGAAAGGCAGCCCAATCTCTTCAAAGGGAGTTAGGACAAAATATAAAAGACGAAAACTGAGACAAAAGATGGACACCCATCCTGGGAAAGGACTTGGGAAGGAGGAGAAGTCTCCACACAGTAGGAAACCAGAAGGCATGCCCCACAGGTGTGTCTCTGGGGGAGTTCTGGAATCTCAGAGGGCAACATAACCAGGAGGGGAAAAAAGAAAAACAACTCACAGAATACGTACCACAACTGGCAGAGGAGAAGTGTCCCAGACGCTCACATCTGCCACTAGCAAGTAGCAGCTGGGCAGGGAGATTTGACTGTACCAGCAGTACTTAGGGTAAGGACTGGGTCTGAATGCCCTGAGGACAATCTGAGGGACCTAATGTGAAATAGCAATCCAAACCATGGTATAACCAGAGAGACAAAAAAACAAGAAGAAGAAGAAGAAGAAGAAAACCTTTCCCATGAAAGGCTCTAATGGTGCCCAATGAACTCTGGTGCACTCACAGAACAAAGGATTGACCAAATACCGAAGGAGAGCAAGCCAACTGCCATATAGGTTTCTCTCTCCCTGAAGGCAGAGAAACAGGTGTGCAACAGCCAGAGCCGGAAAGCAAGGGGCTGTTGCATTCTCAGCCCCAGAGACGGCTCCCAGCTGCTAAACTCGTCTTCCTGGGATTCTAGATGGGTGACATCTGCCAGGAGTGTCTGAAATCAGCACCCCAGGTGACACATGACATAACTGGGACCATGCTTTCATGACACAGCCAGGAAATCAAGTGGCATGGACTGGGCAGGTGAATAAGATGCATGGCCCACCTGGGACAGAGGGCTTGCCAAATACCTGGTCACCTGAGCTGCTTGGACCTGGGAAGGGCACAAAATGCATGGCCCATCTGGGACTGTGCCCTTATGGAGTACCCAAGAACCTGAGTGGCTTAGACCTGGGAAGTGCACGAAACACAAGGCTCACATGGGATGGTGCCCTTGTAGAGCACCCTAGAGCTCCTGAGCAGTGTAGACCTGGGACGTACACACCACCTTGGGCTGTGGCAAACCCAGTGTTATCCATCTATTTTGAGCACTCCCCACACGTGCCAGTGGTATTCTTTGCAGTATCCCTTCCTCCCCACAACGCGTGAGCCTAAATAAGTGGTCACCTTCACACTCTTGTGTCAGGGTGGAAATTAGACACTGAAAAGAATTGCAAGCAGAGGAAGCCAAAATAAAGAAAGGGGGCCCACTCTGGAAGTAACAGGTGTAACAGATTAAAACCATGCATTTAATACTGGATAGTTTTGAGAGGCACCTACAGACCTTGAGAATAAGTACAAGCTGGAACAAGGGACTTTCTGACACTGAACCGATCCCACACTGCCCACAACAACTCCAGAGAAATTTCTAGATATATTTTTACTATTAGTACATTTTAAATTTTTAAATTTAGTTATTACTCCTTTAACTTTCATTTTTATAGCCTATATTATGTTTTCCCAAA